>SNQN01002192.1:37072-69572 GCA_008642245.1 Bassia scoparia | reverse complement strand
TCACCGACGATTGCTACACCTTGCAGCGAACTATTGATCGCCTGGCACACCAGGGCAATGTAAAGAAGCATTTAATAAAGAGATTTTTGAAGAAATCTCCCTCTACGGAGGGTGCCCCAAACGAGGACCATTCTGACTCTGGGATCGTCCACACGATTTCTGGAGGTTTCGCCGCAGGAGGCCCAACAGCCAAGGGTCACCTGGATTATGTGAGGACTCCACAGCAAGTAATGCTCCTGGATAATGATGAAGAGGAGAAGTTCCCAGGCGTTCTCATTTGTGAGGAAGATAGTGGGGAGGTAAGCACCCCCCATGATGACCCTCTGGTGGTCGAAATGAAAGTGGCGGATAAGCGTGCCCGTCGTATTCTTATTGACACGGGAAGCTCCTCTGACATCATAAGTTTTGAATGTCTTTAGAAATTGAAGTACAATGATGATGACTTGGTGCGATGCCACAACCCTATAATTGGTTTTGGCGGTGGCATCATTCAACCAGTGGGAGTAGTCACTCTCACCCTTCGTYTAGGACGAGAAAACGTTTGTAGGCACTTGCGWGTCAAGTTTCTGGTGGTCAAAAATATGACAGCCTACAACGTCATCATTGKTAAGCYGAYGCTCAACGCTTCAAAATCCSTGGTGGTCACACACCTTATGTTGATGAAATTCATTAGTGAMGAGGACAAGGTTGCCACAATTTATGGAGATCAGCAAGTCGCTTGAGAGTGCTACCTTACCACCGTCAAGCTACTTGYTGGGGGYAAGGATAACGATGTGCCAGAGACTTCAAAACAAGGGGTCTCCAAGAAAAGGAAGTCTGGCGAGGTAATGATGGTTCATGGTGCTCACCAGGAAATGATGGCCATCCATGGGTTATTCGCTTCCATCTCTCGGCCAGAGTCAGGGGGTCAGCAGGAGGACTTTGCTTTGGATCCCACCGTGCCAGGAAGAACGGTTAAGGTAGGTGATGCCATGAATGACAAGTTAGGGCAAGAGGTCAAGAAGTTGCTTAGAGAGTACAAAGACGTCTTCCCCTTTTCAGCGGAAGAAATGTCAGGGCTGGATCCAAAGATCGCCCAACATATCCTTGATGTTGATCCCACCTTCAAGCCAGTAAAGCATAACAAGAGAACCTTAGGACTAGTTCGAAGCAAGGCAGTTGATGAAGAAGTTAAAAAATTGCTAGATGCTGGGTTCATCCGTCCTTGCCAGTATCCGGAGTGGGTTGCTAATGTGGTCTTAGTTTCCAAGCCAAATGGGACATGGAGAATGTGTTTGGACTACACAGATCTGAACAAGGCTTGTCCAAAAGATAGCTTCCTACTCCCAAAGATTGACAAGCTAGTAGATTCTACAGCGGGGCATGAGGCTATGAGCTTCGTTGACGCTTATTCGGGGTTTCATCAAATCCCTCTTAAGGAGGAAGACCAGGACAAGACGCCCTTTGTCACTAACAATGGGTTGTATTGTTACAAGGTAATGTCATTTGGCTTAAGAAATGCCCCTGCTACCTTTCAAAGATGTGTAAACACCATCTTCACTAAGCAGCTTGGAAAGAATGTAGAAGCCTACATTGATGACATGATCATCAAGAGCAAGAAGAAGGAAAATCATGCCAGAGATCTACGAGAAACATTTGACACTTTGCGACATTTCGGCATGAAACTAAATCAGAAAAAGTGTGTCTTTAGGGTTACTTCTGGCAAGTTCTTGGGGTTCTTGGTTGATGAAATAGGTATTGAGGTCAACCCTAACACAGTTAAAGCTATTCTGGACATGCAATCACCTCGCAATGTAAAGGAGGTTCAAAGACTGACGGGGTGTCTAGCGGCACTTGGTAGATTTCTCTCCAAATCTGGGGATAAATGTCAATATTTCTTCAAGGCGATCAAGAAGAGTGCCAAGTTCGAGTGGAGCGAGGAGGCTGAAGCTGCCTTTGTCAAATTGAAAGAACACTTACACTCCCTTCCAAGATTGGTAAGCCCTATGGAAGGGGAGACTTTGTATATGTATCTCTTAGTCTCGGAACATGCCTTGTAGGCTGTGCTGGTGGACGAAAGGGAAGGAGCTCAATTGCCGGTTTACTTTGTAAGCCATGTACTCAAGGAGCGGAAATGCGCTATGCCACATCCGAAAAGTTTAGCCTGGCCCTCATGATGGCCAGCAAGGAACTCCGTCCCTACTTTGCAACCCATCAAAATTGTTGTCTACACCGACCAGCCAATCAAGCAACCATTAACCAAGTTGGAGTCTTCGGGAAGGATGCTGAAATGGGCGATAGCACTAAATGGGTTCAACCTAGAGTTCGAACCAAGGAAGGCCATAAAGGGGCAAGCCCTAGCGGATTTTATCGTCGAAATGACCAGGCCTCCCCCAGTTGAAACGTCAAGCAACGTATGGACATTATTTGTGGATGGTTCATCTACCCTAAATGGTTGTGGGGTAGGAATCTTGTTCAAATCGCCGAAAGGGCGTTCGAATATGTTATGCGATTCAATGCAAATTCCAAACATCTAACGACGAGGCCGATTATGAAGCTCTGGTGGCAGGAGTTAGAATGTGCAAAGCGGTTAGGGCACGAAAAATTGATGCTATGTCGGATTCGCAACTGGTGGTGAGCCAAGTCAATGGAGAGTATGAGGCTAGGGATGAGAATATTATCAAATACTTGGACATGGTCAACCAGGAGGTTGAAGGGCTGGAACATTTTCCTAGTGCAAGTGCCTAGGTCAGAAAACAATCAAGTCGACGCCTTGTCCAAGTTAGCTAGCTTGGCTACAGGAGACTCTCCCAGGTCCGTCTTTTGGGAAGTCAAGAATCGACGGAGTATAGACGAGCTAGATGAGGTCCACTACATCAACAGGGGAAGCACCTGGATGGACGAGATCATTGAATTCAAGAACACAGGAATCCTACCTCTTGATCCGAAAAAAGCCAAGTATGTGAAGCGGCGGGATACGTGGTTCGTATACTGGAATGGGCAGCTTTACAAGAAATCTTTCTCTCACCCTTTGCTCATATGTATCACCCCAGAGAAAGGGGCAGAGGTGTTGGATGATATTCACCAAGGCCAGTGTGGATCACACATTGGGGCAAGGTCTTTAGTTGAAAAGACCCTTCGAACGGGATACTACTGGCCAASTYTGAGAGAGGATGCTGCCAACCTAGTCAACAAATGCCACAAGTGCCAGATTCATGCCCACATCCACCAACGGCCAGCAAATCAGTTATCCCATGTGCTATCACCCTTGCCATTTACCAAGTGGTGTGTGGACATCCTCGGACATTTCCCTTAGGCTCCGGGGCAAAAGAAATTCCTTATCATGGCTGTGGATTATTTCACCTAATGGGTAGAAGCCGAGCCGATGAGAAACATTAAGGTGTCAGATGTTCAACGGTTCTTGACTAGGAATATCATAACTCGGTATGGCGTGCCACAATCTATCGTCTTTGACAATGGCCCTCAATTTGATTCTAACATTCTCACAAAATGGTTATCGGACCAAGGAATCACCGCCCACTTTGCTTCCGTGGCACATCCTCAAGCCAACGGACAAGTTGAGTCCTTCAACAAGATTATCAACAATGGATTGAAGAAGAAGCTGGACCATGCAAAGGGGCTATGGGTGGATGAACTATACAATGTGTTATGGTCGATCCGGACAACGGTAAAGAACTCAACGGGAGAGACTTCATTTACTCTTGTCTTTGGTTCGGACGTCGTATTGCCCATTGAGATGTATGAGCAACCATTGCGAGTCATGATGTACACCGAGGAAGGAAATTGGGAAGCCATGAAGTGTAATCTTGACCTCAAACCTGAGATTCAGGGAAACGCTCTCCTTCGTCAACAAATCTATAAGCTAAGAATGTCCCGGGAATACAACAAGYGCGTCAACCATAGGCCTCTCCAATTGGGAGACCTTGTGTTAAGAAAAATGGAATCCACGGGAAGGGCAAAGGAAGATGGAAAGTTGACTCCAAATTGGGAAGGTCCATACAAAATCTGTGAAGTGTTAAGGGATGGAACCTTCAAACTAGAAGACGGTCAGGGGCAACGGCTTACTCATCCTTAGAATACCGACAACTTAAGGAAATTCTATGTTTAAGCAAACATATTTGAGTCAACCTGAAGGTGCTCACTCTAAGTCGAGTTGCCAAGCGTGCAATCGCAATATCAAGTTTGAGTCGACCTGAAGGCGCTCAAAACTTGTAAAACTCTGAAGTATCTAGATTGAATGAAAGCCTTCAATACTTTGAACTTCAAATTTGTGTTATCTTAACAGGGGCAACTCCCCTCCTTGGGCAAAAAGTAAACATTCAAAGCGGATAATTTACACCCATGGATTCTCAAAATGAGACTTAACAGATAAATTGCTGTTGAAATTAACTTAAAACTCCTTAAGTCATGTGCTTAGAAGTTTATAGACTTGGCAAAATTGTCAGTAGGGCAAACATCCCAAAACTGCAAAGGGCAAAACATCCCTAGATAAGAGTGCGACGAGCAAATAAGCTCTGAATAATGCGACGTGCGAGCTTACCGTTTTGTAATAACTACAGAAACTGGTTCGCTCTTAAGGTCAAATATGATCATTCAAGGGCAATCGACCCGCATCATGTGCGAGGTGCGAGCTTACCGTTTTGTAACATCAACAAAAATGGCCTCGCACCTAGTCACCTCAAGGGCAAGCAACCCGCATCATGTGCGAGGTGCAAGCTTACCATTTTGTAAAATCAACAAAAACGGCCTCGCACCCAGCCATGTCAAGGGCAAGTGCCCCAAATGTCAAGGAAAAGTACCCCAAATGATGGTGAATAATGACACAAGTATGGGCTCTCGACAATCAAAAGGATTGAGCAAACACCTGGGTCTTAGCTTCTGGTCTCGCATGTGCCCTCGGAAACAAGCTGCGACGTGCGAGCTTACCGTTTTGTAAAAATGATCAAAATTGGCTCGCACAAATCTGCAAATCAGGGCAAGCTGCGACGTGCGAGCTTACCATTTTGTAAAAACGCTCGAAATTGGCTCGCCCAAATCTGCAAACAAGGGCAAGCTGCGACGTGCGAGCTTACCATTTTGTAAAAACGATCAAAATTGGCTCGCACAAATYTGCAAACCAGGGCAAGTTGCGACGTGCGAGCTTACCGTTTTGTAAAAACGATCAAAATTGGCTTGCACAAATCTGCAAACTAGGGCAAGCTACGACGTGTGAGCTTACCGTTTTGTAAAAACGATTAAAATTGGCTCGCACAAATCTACAAACCAGGGCAAGCTGCGATGTGTGAGCTTACTGTTTTGTAAAAATGATCGAAATCGACTCGCATACATCAGCCAATGACTAAGGTTGCGATCTGCGAAGGGGTTACATCTGCGACTTCCTTGACTCAATCTCCAATTTTAAGGGCAATCAGTATGATTGGTTGACTTGACACCACTGTTAGGTCTCAAGCCAATCAATTCTTAGAATCTATAAACTTGGACATTTCGCAAATGTAAGAGCTCTCGCCACCTAAGGAAGAACCTGTTCGCACATCAAGGTGTACCGCACATTTGGTTGTGAGTGTAGTCCATGCGACCAACTAAAGATTTGTGCACTACAGGGGCAAGTGTACCTAAGTAGTTGGAAGTGCGAGGTCACCTAAGCAGTTAGAAGTGCGAAGTCCGAATGCAAAAAAGCAAGAAAAACTGCGAGATACGAGACTAAGAATCTTTTATGAATGGCAAGAAAGCTTCTATCAGATTGATTGGAAAGTGAAATTACAAAGCTTCCTGATAAAAACTAATTATTTTGTGCGAGGCCTAATACTTGTACAAATTAAAAATACAACAATACATCGCTAAGCTAGGTTAAACAAAAGGCAAAGCGAGGAGGAGTCATCGGATGCGAACATCAGCATCATCCGCATCGTTCATGTTTTCGATGTCGATCTGCTCGTCTTGATCCACATCGTCGCCAACCTTGGCAACATCGACATCGCCTTCATCATTTTTTGCTCCCTCCTCCTCGTCCTCGCCGCTGCTGCTGCTGTCATCTTGGCGAGCCTGGTCGTCGCCATCTGAAGAAGAATCAGAAGAAGGTGTAGAGTCTGTCGAATGTTCACTGTCGACGTAGACATATGCGAAGTTCTTCTCTGGCATGGGAGGCCTTGGCTCTTTTGGTGTGTCATGCATCTTCTAAATGATGTTGACAGCTTCAATGTAGTCCAATCTCTCCTCGAAGCAGCGAAAAGAATAGCTCTTCTTCGCAGGAAAGAGATGTCAGGCCTGCTCCATCAAAGTTCGCATTTCTTCAATGCCTGAGTTTTTAGCCTCGGCGAACTTGATTTTTTGATTCTCCTTCAAAGTTGCGAGCTCTCTGTCTTGTTCCTCAGCAATGAAGCGAAGGTTCAGCAGTTCATCTTGCACCTTAGCTTCGGCCCTCGCCATTGCCTCTTCTTCGACCAGAGGCATCGCTTCTGCCAGCTTCGCAGCCACCTCTTGTTCTGTCCGTTCAACGACGACCTTGTTGACTCGCTCCTCCTCTTGCTCCGYAGAYTTGGCCACATGCTTGGCCAGATCATTGTGCTTGGTGAGAAGGGAGTGGTAGCCTTCCAGTGATTTGCGATAGGCTGCCTTTATCGCATTCAGACTGTGGCCAAGAGTGTAGGTGGCCTCCGCATCGTCGACCTTGATAGCCAAGGTCTGYTGCGAGTGGTACTCMAGTGACTCCTRGTACAGAAGCTCTTTGTCCTTRGCTTCRCGGTTGGCCTTACGCATYGCCTTAGCAACGCCATCCTGTCGCACCATCACCTGGAGGAAGGTTGCGAAGCAATGTTAGATATAAAAACTGCGACGGTTCATACTTAAACAAAAATTAAGATGAAGGGAAGGAACTTACATCGGCGAGCCCACTCATAGCTCGTCCACAAGAACCAACCTCGYACCCTRCGAGGCTCTCCTTGTACTCCWTCGTCACATAGCGGACCATTTCGCCCACTATCTTCTTCTTCTCAGCTCCAAACTTGCGAGAAGAGTAGTGGTCGACCTCATCCACCTCCAGCCACTTTTCATCCTCTCGGGGATCGGCGGAGAGGGCAGTAACCAGCGAAGGATGCTTCTTCGCAACAAACTTGTCCAAACCTTGGACAAAGTTGTCGTCAAACCTTAGTGGGGGCTCGACACTAGGATTTTCCAGCAGCTCCTCGAAGTTAATTTGGTCAAGGTCCCCCACATAATTGAATTCTAGAGGGAAGAATTTGAGGGTCTTTGCTCGCTTGCGAAGCTCCTCCAGCTCTTCGGCAGTAGGAACTGGAGAAGGAGGCTTCTCTTGAGTTTTGATGATCTCACCCGTCGCAGATATGTCCACGAAAGTCTCCTCGAAGGTTGGAGAATCACCATCAGCATCACTCGGCACATACGGAATTGTATTTGAGTCAGACCAACCATGAGGATCAGGATGGCGAGGCCATGAGAGAGGAGAATCATATGCGAGGTCTTTGATCTCCTTTCATATGTCACCTCCGAAGACTGCTACCCACTAGGGGTTCGTGGTCTAAACAAAGCAGGGTCCAGCCCATACTTGTTAAAGATGCGAACCTCAGTGGGATGAGCATTGGGACCCAAAATTGAACTATGAGGTAAACTAGATGTACCTGCAGTGTGATGCTTCTTCGCAGCAGGCTCAGATATAGAAGGCTAAGGAGGCCTCTTCTCGCCCACCTGAGCTCAGTGCGACGAGTCCCCCTTAGGAGTTGGAGGAGTAGGCCTTGTACGTTTAGATTTTTCCACTGGCACTTCTACAGCCTTGCCCTTGCCAGCCACCTCAGTGGGCTCATTTATTTGTACCCCGGGCTTCGCAGATTCCCGAGGTGTCTTGGACTTCCCCCCTAGACTGCGAGGGAGATTTATGTTCTGATCATTTCTCCTCGCTTCGTGAGGAGTGTTTGGATTTGCTTTTCTCCGCACTACGCGAGGAGTGTTTAGTTTGCTCTCTCCCCTCACCCCGTGAGGAAGGTGTGGCTATTTCTCTCTCCTCGCCTCGCAAGGAAGTTTTGGTCTTGTCTTTCTCCTCGCCTCGCGAGGTGGGTGTCCTCTTTAGAACTTGGTATTGAGAAGTCTATTTGGAGGCAGACTTCGAAGGTTGGTCCTTCTTCGAAGTGGTGGACCACCCAGCCTTTAGAATATCGGAAGGCTTCTCCAACTTATGCAAATGGAAAGAAAAACTTAAGTAAGGAACCTCGCAAGAATAAAAAGAAAGATCATCATGTGCCTCGCATTCGAGCAAATGTTCATGCAAGACACACATTCATTACCTTCGCATTTGAGAAAACTTTTCATGTGAAGGGTAGCAAATATGGTGCGAGAGTAGCAACTTACCCGATGAAAGGCATTCTTTTCTRTGAGGGACTTCAACCGYCAGGCGGCTGAGAAAGCTTGGAAGTCTTCGCTTGACATTATCCCRTTTAAATGACTGGGCAGCTTTGCGAAGGAAGAATCTGCGAGAGGAAACACTTGGTTAGAAAAATTCAAACAAAAATAGTAATGAGGAAGTTGAAAGTCTACCTCTTTGCTCTCGCCCAATTCGATGACCACCTGCGAGGTCAAAGGCTCGCATGAAGTCTTTATTGCAAAAACATTCAAGAGTGGGAAGCCAATTTTTGGGGACCGTGGTCTTGCGGGTTAAGGTCCTATATTGGTACTCCATAGTCTCGAAGTACTCTAGTTGATGTACAACAATGGGGGTTCTCGCACCCAACTCGCTCTCTTTAGAGGTATTTTGGTGTGAGGTCCACGAAGAGAGGACTTTCGCAAGAGGGGTGTTGTCTGTGTGCACAAGGAAGAAGTCATTCTTCCAATTGTACACTTTATTTGGCTTGACCAACGAGGTCATGTACTTCTCCTTCTGCTAGAGTTGAAACCAACCGGCTTGGCATCTGCTATTCTTAGAAATCAGATGCATGCGAAGGAAGACATCCGTCTTGCATGGCCAGCCCTTCACCTTACAGGTGGCCATATAACCAAGTATGTGAGACTAGGACTGCGGTGTCAGTTGTGCGAGGTATATGCCATATGCCTTCAGTACATTTATTATGAATGAGTGCAAAGGGAAGCGAAGACCCATGTCCACCACCGCCTTGCAAACTGCGAATG
Source organism: Bassia scoparia (assembly GCA_008642245.1). Taxonomy (NCBI): domain Eukaryota; kingdom Viridiplantae; phylum Streptophyta; class Magnoliopsida; order Caryophyllales; family Amaranthaceae; genus Bassia; species Bassia scoparia. The sequence goes on along the minus strand of SNQN01002192.1, from coordinate 60,443 downwards.
TGTTTTCTGTGGTTTGGGTGATCCCAATCCCCTCAGCAAAACCTCTCCTCGACATTAGTTGCGACGAAGCCGATGTGAGGAGCGTAGATGTGCTAGAACTACTGAAGTGCGACCCTCCAAGACTTTCGCACTATGGTTGACGAAGGACTGTCCTTGTCTTTGTCCTTGTCCTCTGAGGATTCTTCCTCCTCTTGAGGCTTATTCTTGGCAATCCATGCCAAGGGGTCCTTTTCAAATTCTGCCTCATCCCCGCCTTTATTTGTGGCAGTTTTTATTTGAGGCTCCCCATTGCTTCTCTCCTGTAAGGCAGCATCAATGCTCGCACTTATTTCAGCAGAGTCAGGACTGGAGTCCTCTGCTCACATAGGCAAGCGGCCAGCAGTACTCGGCTCTGGCTCCTCTTCCCAAAATTGGTCCTCAGGTCTCCTAGTAGCTGTTGTTTTGAGGCGAGGCATCCTGATATGAATAGACAGAGTGTCAAGGATGGGACGAGGAGCTACAGAGTGCGAGTGCAAAAAATAATGGTAGAGGAGAAAGCAGTTAAATTGGAGCCAGGCGAAGTTGGACTAGGCTCTTCCAAGCCCCCAACTCTATTCTTATTGGGCGAAGAGTCTGTAGAACTTGCGTCGCTCAATATTATTTTGATAAAAAAGAATAAAGAATAAGTGCGAAGTAAGAAAAGGTGCGAACAGTACCTGAAGTGCGAAGACGACGAAGTGTTGAAGAAGATCTGAAAGAAAACTGCGAACCGCGAAGAAACTGTGAACTGCGAAGCAGAAGCTTGCTAATTGCGAACCCGAGTTGTCGTGGAAGCTTGAAAATGTGCGAAGAGAGTGGAGAGAAGTGCGAAGCGACGATGATTTTTTAGCGAGAAGGAAGAGCTAAAAGAGTCCTTCTCTCTCTCCTTCAGGGGTTATTTATACCCCAGGTTAAATGGGCAAATTCCCCCTTGTTTTCGAAATTTGAATGGGAGAGGGGAATTGAGCGGGAAGGGCAAATTGCCCGTTGGGCTGCTGCTGCCACGCGAATTTCGAGGTGGGCGATTGGAATTCTTGGCCTGGCTACTCATCATGCACGAGGGTACACTTCCCAAGGCAAAAAAAATTAAAAATAGAGAGAAATTATTTGATTTTAGATTTGTTTACAAAGTGTAAATTAATGTAAAATCGAGATCAAACACCCTATAAATCCAACGATTTAGAGGGTYTTTGWGGGGCAAATGATGTGGCACRGAAAATCCTTGCCCACGTGTCCTTCAAATATTGGGTCAAAAYGATCCACGTGGCAAACGCTACAGTTTAAATTAATCCAGGCCGAAACGGGACGGAGAACCAACGTTTCTACACTGAAATGGTAGTAGGGAACGCACGGAAGCACAGATGGATGACAAGTGTCACCCATCCAAAGGATGCCTTGGTTTTTGAGGGATTGCCTATAAATACCCCGAAAAACCACCATAATGGCACACACATTCTCTTAGCATTTATTGCATAACTCCCAACTACTTGAGAGCATCTCTCACTACTTTCTCTCTCTAGCTTGACACTTTTACTTCCCTAACTCCATACTTACTTAAGCATCGGAGGGGAGATAATCTAAATAGGATTATTTTCCTTTGTGTAGGTGTCAGGCAAGCTTTGAAGTGCTAGGAACAAGAAGCAAACATCCGTTGGCCAGGAGATCAGAGATTGCCAGGATACGTCTATTGTGCAATAGAAGGTCAGCTCTCCGGAGATAGCATTGAAGGGAAGCCTCCACCCCTCTCTCAACCCAGAAGCTAGGAAAATATTGTAGCCAGAACACGTCATCCCCAATTTATTTGCTACAACACATTATATGAAAAAATTGTATTACTAAAATCAATTACAATTAAAAAAACGCAATTCTAATTACTCCATACAAACTAAAACTAAGAAATCTAATATTGTGACCATTTTCCATTGCGACATTTTGGCATAACAGTTCAACAAGGTACATGTATTGACTTCAAATCTTTAGTTTAAGGGATTTTCCCATATACCCCTGAGCTTTCGCGTATTAGCTCATATACCCCCGAGTTTTTCAAAACGCTCCATATACCCCTGAGCTTCTCTCCGTTAGCTCATATGCCCTTAATGAGGTAACGGTGTTAAATTTTATGTTTTTATGACTTATTTGCCCCTGTCACCTATGTTTTTCTATTTGTCTCTCTCTCTTACTCAACTCAGCGACAATGGCGACAGCATTCAACAAAACCTCTCAAATTCAGACCATGTTAAACCACAAAAAATGTTATGCAATCTGCTTGTGCCAAGTACGGAACATTAATCTAACAACACAGAGCAATAACCCCAATTTAAGTTTCATCATATATTCAGTTATTAATTATTGAATACAAAAATTAAAGCAGCAAATGCAAACCCCAGAATTAATTCCAAACATATATGATACAGAGCATTTCCCAATAAGAATATCCTCTTTTCAAATAAAAAAAAACTGTAACCAAACTTCATTTAATTCGCAACAAACATACTTATAGAATTAAAGTGCAAACCACCAAAATTTGAGCATCAACAACAATTAATCACTGCTTTAGCATATGTTTAATCACTGAAATATGCAAACTTACCAAAAAGGAAGATACCAGAGCAAGAAGAAGAAGTGAATTGCGCAGACTAAGAAGAAATAAGAACACTTTAAACTTAAACTAATAATTGATTGGAAAAAATGGAGTTATATTCAGTGTGATATTTCACTATGAAAGAGAAATTGGGAAGTTTCCTAAAGACTTTCGCAACGTCGTCGCGGAGGTCCCGAAACGTCGTCGTTTGCAGCCGTCTTTTGCGTCGGAACAATCTCAATCGCCGATGACGTTTCTGGCGGCACCAGAACTTTCCGCCGCCGCGGGTTCGTCCGGCGAAACGAGAACGGATTCTTCCCCATCACGCCACTCTCGTTCTCTCTCCTAACCCGATTCGAGAACCTTCTTGTTGAATTCGGATCTTGTTGACGATGATGGCGTTTGCTCGGCCCTCGATTGGTGATTCCCGGTGAAATCAACGGCTGAAACATGGTCTGAATTTGAGAGGTTTGTTGAATGGTGGAAGATGAGGGTGTAGTTTATGAGAGTGAAATAGATAAGATGTTGTGGAAGAAGAAGAAATAAACAAAATGTGAGATTTTGCGTGACCAACTGATGTTGTGGAAAGAAAGAGGAGAAAATGTCAAAATTTCTATCAAAATTAATGGGGTTATTGAGCAAACGAACAATGGTGAGTAACATGGTCTGAATTTGAGAGGTTTGTTGAATGTTGTCGCCATTGTTGCTGAGTTGAGTAAGAGAGAGACAAATAGAAGAACATAGGTGACAGGGGCAAATAAGTCAAAAAAAACATAAAATTTAACACCGTTACTTCATTAAGGGCATATGAGCTAACGGAGAGAAGCTCAGGGGTATATGGAGCGTTTTGAAAAACTCGGGGGTATATGAGCTAATACGCGAAAGCTCAGGGGTATATGGGGAAAAATCCCTTAGTTTAAAGCATGTTCATCTTTGCAAGTTCATCATTACATTATTATTAATATCATAGTATGCATTGAATTTCATGAATTTATTTACAAGTAGATGCTTTCTCGAGTAAAAAATATCTCTAAATATATGTGTTTACACAATATTTCATTTTATGTGTTCCTGTATCTCTTTTCTCTGTTTAATGTGAACATAATTTTTCAAAGAGTTTAAACCCATAAAATTTTCCAACTACTCCTTTAATTGCATGTACAATGAATTAAAAAACTTAATTAATAAACAAATTGCTGTCGAAAATATTTTTAAAATATCAATAAAATTAGTATTAGAAANTATTATTAATATCATAGTATGCATTGAATTTCATGAATTTATTTACAAGTAGATGCTTTCTCGAGTAAAAAAWATCTCTAAATATATGTGTTTACACAATATTTCATTTTATGTGTTCCTTTATCTCTTTTCTCTGTTTAATGTGAACATAATTTTTCAAAGAGTTTAAACCCATAAAATTTTCCAACTACTCCTTTAATTGCATGTACAATGAATTAAAAAACTTAATTAATAAACAAATTGCTGTCGAAAATATTTTTAAAATATCAATAAAATTAGTATTAGAAAAACTACAAAAAGATAAGAACTTTTGTGAAGAAATGTTTTGGAAAATTTCAACAAAATTTTAAAAACCATCATGGAAAAATATTGTCGAAGAAAAAAATAACAAAAACTTAACAACTTCCTATTTTTATTTTTAAGTTTTTTTCATGCACTAAAAATATTTTTCTTGAATTAGATCTCTGTAGTGTTTCGAATTAGAATGTCTTTTGTGAAAACATTTTCAAAAAAAAAAAAATCAGTTTTGGAATCACAGTTTGTTTTACCATTTTTTTTTAAAAAAAAAGGGACGACGTAATAGATCTATCACACAAATTTTAAATTTTTTGGAAAAAAATAATTACAAACAAAAAAAAAAATTGACCTTGACAATTTGGATCTCTCATCTCAATTTTCAACTAAAAAACCCCATTTCTTCATATAATAATGGACAAATTTTATGATTATAATATATCATACTCCCTCTATCCTTATTTATTTGCTACATTTATTTTTTTTTCACAGTTTTCGAGACACAATTTCAAATACTAATATCTCAAGTTACATATATGAAAAAATTATAATAATTATATATTTGAAAAATACAAATTGAGACGAATCAAACAAGATCAATCATGACTATGTTTTTCCTTATATATATATATAAATCTAAAGACATTCAAAGTTCACAAATGAACAGTGCTACAAGTCAAAATGTAGCAAATAATAAAAGACAGATGGAGTATTATTTTTTTCCTGATTTTTCTTTTTAAAAAGAAGATTAAATGAATGATTATAATTTACTTCTTTTTTCTTTTAGATAGAAAATGAAATGAATTGAAATTCACGTAAAAGATATAAGATAAAGAAGATGAAATGAATTTGGTTCCTTTGCATTGTTTTTCTTAGTAATTTTTCACATGTATAAGTGCTAAGCAGTGCATATTCCTTAGCATTGATTTTTTCCAATTAGCATAGACCATTACTCACACGTAGATTTCATTGATTATTAACGCTTAACAAATAATTTTTTTAATTACTGAGTAACTTTTTCCTTAATTTGCAGACTTGCAGTCTAATGGAAAGGATAAATTTTTCAACAAAATAGTGAAGGTTTTGGGGTTGAAAGCATATTGTTGGTTTCTAAAACCACCCAATATGACCCTAAATGCACACTACTCTCACACAATTGATTACATATTTGAAGTTGATTGGTCTAATGAGTGCATGTCGTTTTTTAATAAGATCGCATAAACTTATTAATTTTTATTGTATCATGGTTATGCACATATTTTACCTAATAACTTCATTTTATTCATCTTTGTAAGCACATTATTTTACTATTTCATAACAAAAAAAAGTCCACAATACATTCTAAAGCTCTAAAGCATCCAAGGTCGAAATTTCTAAAATAATTATATGTATCCGAAAACTGCACACATCGCGTGGATAAAAAGCTAGTTATGTAATAGTATAACTAATAAGGGTATGAATGTCAATTCACTAATAAAAATTTGTCAAAAATGAAAAGAAGGAAAAGCGTTACAAATACGGAGTAATATGTAACACTAGTTTATAACAGTACAACAGTCCAAGTTTGGATCAGTGGCCCAAGATCATTCTGGGCCCATGTTTGAACATATACAGAGATATCTTCTACATGTAAAAGAGATAGTCATCTTTTGAATCTAATATCACTTTGTGTTATGCATGGAGTTAGTTTTTCGAGAAATATTGACTTTCTTGCATTAGGACAAACACTTTCAAGTTTCAACTCTTCATATATTAGTCAATCGAAGTAGATAAGTTGTCTTGACATTCACACATTAAAAAGAAAGAAGATAAACATTTACATGTTAATTGAGCTAATTCACGAACATATATACTTTATCGTTTGTTTCCTTTTAATTGCAACAAATATTTTCATTCTTTTCTTACATGTCACCCGTTTTTATATCTTTCTTTAGACTCCACTTTCTACACTCAATAAAATGTTACATGAAGACTCACTTGAATTTGTTGTAATTTAAACGAAACAAATAATTACCATACATATAACATAATTATTAGTAAATTTGGTACGTGCTAATCTTTTTGCGAAAAAAAAGATTCCTACCACGTACAATTGTACAAAGATAAATAATTAACTTAAAGAATCCTCATKAACTATCACAAAAGTCTTGTTAAACTGTAAATTGTTGACCAAAAATGCCTAGGGTTGATCAAAGAATATAATGGCTGCTTGACTGCTAGTGTAACATACCTCAAGTTTTAGGTATAATAGTGTTCTTTTCATAGCTTTATTTTGTAGTGGTACTGGTGTCTAAGTCAAAGCCTCGTGTACTGCATCAATCTCGTATACTGTGATTTATTAAGGATTTTAAGTTTGATTATTACTCTTTAATTAAGAGATGAAATTTGCGTGGACTATTATGCTCAAGTCTTCGCCATTTGTCATTTGATTATTAGGGTTGCAAATTAAACTTAGCTTGCAACTTGCATCATAATTCATAAGCTAATTTGATGATAGTCAGTAGTCAGTACAAATTGAAGTACGTGAAAGTTGAAACTACTGTATATGATATTGGTGTGTAGAAATCTAGAATTATTGTTACTTGCATAAGTTGGCCTTGGCCCTTGGGGCAAATCAACTAGTTGTCTAGTTACATAAAGAGATCAATCACTTATTTTCCCTACAAGAGGAATTACGCAAGGTGATCCTTTGTTCTCCTATATTTTTGTTATGTGCATGGAAAGATTATCAATGCTAATAGAGAATCATGTGAACATGAAAAAATGGAAATCTCTTAAGATTTCAAGAACTGTGAATATTTCTCATCTCTTTTATGTTGATGATGTGTGTTTATTTGGTCATGCTTCTATTGGGAATATCAAGGCTATGAGTGAAGTTCTGCTTAATTTTGGAAATTTATCTGGTTTGTTTTTGAAACTGAAAAAATCTTCGATTATATTCACACAAAAAATGTGCCACTTAATTTGCAGAGAAATAAAAAATGAAGCAGGCATTACTGCCACTACAAACTTTGGTAAATATTTAGGGGTGGAGATTAGTCCAAATAAATTGAAAAAAAGTGATTCTTTTGATCTTCTTGATAAAACTTCATAAAAAAAATAAGAGGATGGCAACTCAAGTTTTTTGAATATGGCTGGTAGAAATGTAGAATGACTTTGATCAAGTCAATCTTGAACACTTATCCCCTTTATTCAATGCAGACTAATGTGCTTCCTTGTTCCATAATAGATGACATTAACAAAAAAAAATGCAAAGATTTCTTATGGAATAAAACAAACAACTCAAGTTATACGTCTAGAACCAAGTGGGATCATGTTTGTACTCCAATAGATTTAGGTGGTTTAGGGATTAGAAAATTGAAAGTTGGAATGTATGCTTCATGGCAAAATTAGGATGGAAATTCGGGTGAGAATTCTCACTGACAAATACATTTAGAAATCAAAATTTCTTTATTGTAACCCTAATTCCAACTCTTCTCCTTTGTGGAAAGACATTTTAAAATTAAAGGAAGAAACATTGTTAAAAAAAAAGGTCTCATTGTAGGAGTAAGAAATGGTTGTGACACATCTTTATGGTATCATCATTGGGTTGGGGAGAGACCTCTTTGGCCCTGTTTGGCAATTAGAGTTTAGAGTTTAGCTGATAGATTTTAGAGTTTGCTGATAGAGTTTTAATTTTTTGTTTAGTGGGTTTGACTGATGATTTGAATACTTTTTTGTGTAGACGTGTTTGGTAACACTTAGCTGSAAWWTCAGGAGATGTTCCTGATTCTCTTGTTGGATGGAGAGTGAGTCCAACATTTGTAATGGTAAATGGTATATTCATGATATTGCACATTTTCTTTCACCAACCACCATTAATCAAATCCTTGCAACACCTATTGCTTCAGACTGCCTTACTAATGACTTTTTAAGATGGTCTCCAACTGAAAAAGGAAAWTTCAGCATCAAGTCAGCTTATAATCTAAGAAACAATCTTTCATCTCCTCATATCCCTAATCATCAGCTTATTAATTGGAAGAAATTATGGAAAATAAAAGCTCCAAGAAATATATTATGTTAATGTGGAATAATTTCCATTTTATACTTTCAGTGGGAACTAACCTAGCAAAGAGAATTTATAATTTTGATAGCACTTGTGTGAGGTGTGCACTGAAGGTGAATCCCATTTACATATTTTTAAAAATTGTTCCATTAGTATGGTTCTTAGGACCATGGTTTTGAAAAAGATTTTGCACAAAAACACAATTGATTTTTCAAAATTCTATACCAATGATTACAACAGTTGGGTGCAATTTATCATGAATCTTGATGGGAAAGTAAACAAGTTTTTGCAATAACTTTATGGTATTTGTGGAAGTATAGGAATGAGGCCGTTTTTAATGAAAAATGAAGCGTATTACTTCAGTTTTCAACCAACTTTATTCGGATTTCCTCTTTACTAACAATGTCTTGTAGTTAAATCCAATTGAACAAAGCATTCAGACTTATTACAAGAAATGCAGGCCCCCAAGAATGGGTTTCATGAAGCTTAATATTGATGGGAGCTAGCTGCAATCCACTGGCAATGGAGGTGGAGGTGGTGTCATTCGTGATGATCATGGCAAATGGATTGCGGGTTTTTTAGTGAAGATAAAAGCAATCTCAGCTCTTGCAAGTGAGATGTTTGCACTCAAGGAGGGTCTTGAGTTAGCTCGTGATATCAAAGTTACATATTTGGAGATAGAAACCGATGCTAAGAAGCTTGTGGAGATTCTGGATCATGCTCCTGATTACCCTAATCATTCTCTTACCTGTGTAATAATTGATGTTTCTAAACTCTTCAAAGAGCCGTGGAACATTGCATTTTCACATATCAAGCGAGATGCGAATGATGTTGCTCACCAACTTGCTTCGTATGTTCATTAGATGATTTATCACAGGAAAATCTACTTTGATAGTTTGATGTTCCAATTTTGCCACACCCTCCTACTGCAAAGATTTGGCAAATGTTGGCACATTGGCTGCTTCTACCAGTGACAAAACTAGGTCAAGCACTAGTGGTACTGCCTAGTTTTTGGCTTCATCATGCTTTACCATTTTGCACTCTTTGGGTTATGGGTTCTAGGAACCATCATGCGGCTAGTTTGTAGTACTCCCTCCATTACGTATTACTTGAAACATTTGAACTAGGAAGATTTTCTAGGCAAAATTTCTTAATTGTATATAATGGTATATGATTAGAAAAAAATAAGAGAGAGAAAAATAAGGGTTTTTTGTCACTAACCACCTTTTATAAGGGTGAGTTTGTCACAAATCATCTTTTCTAAACGTAATTGTCACAAACCATCTTTTGTGACACAAGTGCTTGTTGACCACCACCTTAATGCCGGACTCCGGCGTTGACCGGCATGTGATGGTCATGTGATTCATTAGTTTTTTTTTTTTGTTTTTCGACGTTGAAGCATTCATTATTTCCTTCATTTCTTTGCTCTTTATAAATTGATTTCTGCCCGTTGCATTTTTCGTGTAGCATTGCTCTGTAAATTTTGAACCCTAATTATTCTTTGTCAAGGAATTTGGCTGGAGCAAAGATAAAACACTAGGTATTTTTGTTTTTTTTTTTTCTAATTTGCTTGTTTTTCAATAATTCGAGTGCTTCAATGTTGAAGTGCTTCAGATACCTTCGTAAATGTTGAAGTGCTTCAGATACCTTCGTATTCGAGAATCCACAAATTCGACTCCGCATTGTTCGCAAAATTTTGGGTCTTCTTTTTCATCTCCGATTACTCGATAATTTCCACAAGCACAAATTCCACTTTTTATAGGCCCAAAAATTCTTTCACAAAATAATCCATCTTTTTCTRGTTTATTGGTTTTGTAATGAAAAGTATAAGGTTTTGTCACCTCTCCAACATCTCTCCATTAGTAGTATTTTTGTGGACAAGCACTTATTTGTTGAGCTGAAGGAGAAATTAATCCAATTCTAATTTATTCCGATTAAGCTTCCATCTATAATCTGGAAGTTCTTCTCAGATACAAGGAAATGATTCAGTTCGTCAGAGCCAAAGATCGTAGTTCTCAGACGAGCAGTCGACAATGCAATGCCAATGTACTGAAAAACAAAAAAAAATTAATGAATCACGTGACCATCACGTGCCGGTCGCGCTGGTGAGACATGGACTATGAAGCACGTGGTGGTCAACCAAGCACTTGTGTCACAAAAAAGATGGTTGTGACAATTACGTTTAGAAAAGATGGTTTGTGACAAACTCACCCTTATAAACAAGGGTGGTTAGGACAAAAAACCCAAAAATAATAAAGTGAATGAGTGGGTATAAGATTAGGAAAAGTAAGAAGGAGAAAAGCTAGTGCAAAGTGAATAAAAGTAGGAAAAACTACCTAAAAATGGAAAAAGAGACAATTATTTCAAGTACTATGTAACACACACATTTATAACAAATGTTTCAAGTAATACGTAACAGAGGGAGTAGTAGTAGTATGGTTGTTACTATATCCAGATATGGTGTAATGCTTGTATAATTATTATGTTTGTGTTCTGATGATGTTTTAGTCCTAGGTTTTCATATCTCTAAGATGCATTTCCTCTAGACAATATGATGCATAGCATCCTATAAATAAATAATCTTCTTTGTGTTAAAAAAAAAAAAACTTACAAGTTCATTCATTAATTTATACTCCGTAGGATTTATATTGTTACTTAATTTTTGTAAGCATGCTCATCTCGGTTGACGGGCTTACTAACATGTTTACGATTCGAATTCTATTTGAGTTGTGCACCTGGTTTGGGATGGATGAGTTTTCTGAAATAGGTCTATTATGGTCCCGAGATCATGTTCCTCATCATGGTCCCAAGAGCAAATGTTCATTTTTCGAAACTAGAAACGTTCATTTTCGAAAATAAAAATGTTAATTTCCGAAAATACAAGTTTTCATTTCAGATATGAACATTTACATTTGAAAATGAATATTTTAAATGTTGAGATGAATATTTCTAATTTCGGAAATGCAACATTTGCCCGGATGGTCCCGAGACCATAGTAGAATTTGCGAGTTTCTAATAAAAGTTTCGTATTATAAGGCTCGAACTCAACCTTCCTTATGCGTATCAAGTCGCTTACCACTTGATCCAAGTCCATTGGCTATATGTGTTGTTACTTATTTGCATGAAAGACTATACAACAAGTGAACCCCGACACCCTGGCAATAAAACATACAATATCAAAGTATCGTTGCCATAAATCATAATGTAATACTCCTTTTTTTAAAAAAAAAAAAATCACTTCTGCACACCATACAATTTTTCACTCTTTTCAAGACTCGATTTGAACCATTATTGCATAACTCAAACTGTATATTGTAGAAAATTATGCGAAGTACTATATATGTTAAAAAATAAAATTAATAAACGACACATTTAGTCAAATCTAACAAAAAAAACTTAATTGTTATTTTATACATCATAAATGTGCATAAAAATTGGTTATAACTTATCAAYTTTGACACCAAAAAACGAAATGAAACAAGTAATTTAATTATGAAGTAGAACAGAGGGAGTATCATTTTAACCAAATGGAAATGCACTAGTCAACATATAGACTACTTAGTTCATATCAATCATATGCAAATAGTTTCACCAAATAAGTTGTTTGATAATTAATGAAAAGTAATGTACATTATCATCTTCACACTCACAAGTCACAAACTTGACATCTCTAGATTCTCTGCTACTGACTATTTATTTTGATCCTCCAATTACTCGAACAATTCTTTTTCTTTTGGTTACTTCTTAACTTAGAATCTTTATTCATATGAATATAATCTTGCATTGCATGGGACAAAAGATGGTTAAGTTGATACTGAAAACTCTTTAATTATTTAGAAAAATACTGGCAATGAATGGTAAACTTTAAGAGACATGCTTATGTAGAAAGAGAGAGGAGAGTGACGAGTAGCTTAAATAGCTCACCTTCTAATTTCAATAAATTTTGAAATCAGTTCTAATCTCCACACTTGTGACACTCTAAACCATAAAATATTAGATAGACGCTATCAAGTTCCTTTTGGACTATCCTTGTAAATTCAAAGAATTGGATTGCAAACAAATTCATTTTCTTTACTATCATTTATCTCTAACCGTTGAGATCCCAAAAAGGCATATGTAACTTTTTCTTAATTAAAATCCGTTGATCAGTTTTTGGTCCATCCGAGCCAAGATATGATTAGAATTTAGGGATATATTAGAACAAAATCTAAGAGGATCCTCGTTTTGAAATTCTGTTTACACTCTTTAATCTAACTACTCTAAGGGTCAATCATGTAGAAAGTAGGTCAATAATTATTTGTTTGAAGTCATTGTTGTTTGCTCTAAATAGATATGATTATTTTTATTTATTGGTAAAAAAGATGATATAAATTAAATAAAATAGACATATGAAGCATACCTACGCCTTCAATTCTCACATGCAAACCTAACATGGTTTGTATTAGTTATTACATGAACATATTTAGATAATAATATCCTTGTCTCAAGTATATAGTGAGTAAAAGATGCTTTAACATATGCCTAATAATACAAACATGTTTCATTATTCTTTAATTTATTATTTCCAAGTAATTTTATTTTTTTTATTGCAATATGTGACTATTGACTAAGACAAATGTTCAAACGTAATATCTCCTATGATATATATCTGAAATGCTTCAAGTTGGTGAAACTGTTATCAGTTTTATTATTATTATTATCATGAGATTAATAAACAATTTAAAAGGGCATCTTCGATTGTGAAAGTTGTGTAAGTAGTTTTTAGTGRTGGAGCTAGCAAGTAGCRGTAAGTCTGGTAACACTTGTAAGTGTAGTACCTATGGTTGTATTTGTAATATAAGAAATACATGTTAACATTATTATTAGTCCTACTAGATTTKGGAAGACGTTGGTTTACCACTAACCTTTACTCAAAGCAATATCTTATCAGAATACAATTAGATGCTACGCTTAAAAGAAGTGTTACTTAAATTAGGGTCTGTTTACATTAGCTTATTTTCAATTCAGTTCAGTTCAATTCTTAATCCAATTTCTCTCTCTCATAAAATATTCAATTCAGTTCAGTTCAGCTTCATTCAATTCAGTTCAGTTCAGCTTCATTCAATTCAGTTCAGTTGATTTTAGTCAATGTAAACAGGCCCTTATTATATATTTTTGTGACATCATCATCTTAAATTTATGACAGACATTTATCATCGGAATCCTTGATTTGCTAAAGGAGTCCGATTAATGCCCTCTATCTAAACTATTTTTGAGTTAAAACTCGAAAAGTTATATCCAAACACACTCATATTCATTCGAAGTAAGTTTATCCATAAGATTTAATCATATACTTCAAACTCTGGATACCATTTTCCACTGACTTTTAACCATACAAGGCTCTCTGTATTTTTACATACACTTTATCCCCACACTCTAGCTCAAAATCACATAAATTATTTTAGAAAATAAAAACAAAAGGAAAAAAAAATATTATTGCAACAAATGGAATTGTGTCACAAATGCAAGCATAGTCTTGTATAGTCTTTGAAATCCAAAACTCGCTTTAAGACTATATTAAGTCTAACAGTACGTTACCCCATAAGACTCGCTAAAATCTCAACTCAAGACTCTCACCAAGATTACCAATACACTTAATTACACCCACTTATTTAGATTAAAAGCGCATCCAAACACAATCATCATCTAGTCTAAATTCTTTTTCGCTTATTATTTTATTCACTTAATTAATTTACCACTTATTTATTTAAAGGGAAATTCTAAGCTATACACATGTGGTATAGCGTTTTCTAAGTTGTACCTATGCTTTTGAGACCTTCTCAACTATACCCCTGAACTACCAATTATTAATCAATTGTACCTTAACTCAACTCTTATGGTAAACTTTAGTTAATTTTACAACAAAAATTAAATAAAAAAATAACAAAGAAGTCAAATTTTCTTAACAAAAAACCACCACACACCACCCAACCGTAACAACAATCCATTTAAAATTTAACTAAGGTTCATTTAACTACAGGAGGGTATAATTGATTAATGATGGGTAGTTCATAGGTATAGTTGAGAAAGTCTCAAATGCTTAGGTACAGCTTAAAAAATGCTAATCATATGTGTATAGCTTAGAATTTCCCTTATTTAAACTAACTTGCTCAATAGTAATTTCTACATTGGTTGATAAGCCATATAGGGCCTTTGAGAAAGAAACATAATCTCTTTATTCAACGAAATTCATATCACTCTCATTTTAATGTTGTCAACCCAACATATGCAAATATCTTCCTGATTGCTCTTGTTGGTGCTTTGAGGACTTGTGGTTGTGGTTTGCTTCAAAAGTTTGTTGAAAATGATGACAAAATGAAGCTCAATCAGTTTTTTATGGAGTCGATTCTACTAAAATTAAGTCAATATAAATATATACTAAGTTCAAATCCAATTCCTAAAATAACCAAAGCTTATTCATATTTGCAACAAATTGGAGACAAACAGAATTCAGTTCATAACATGAACTCCTTTGCAAAGTTAGTGCTCTCCATCCTAAGTCTGTTGGGAATCGAGTAACAGATCAAAATAAATACGACGAGAAGAAAAATAAAGTACGAAATAATGAAAATTAAGACACAATATTTTGACGTGGAAAACCCTCTTAACTAGGGAAAAACCACGGTCCCGATCTCCAAGAACAAAAAACTTCACTATAATATTTCGGGAGTACAAAGGATACCACTAACTACAATATTAGACAATATGTGTTTAAGACAAAGTGCTACTTAGTACCCTTAACAATGGTACTTCCACTACACGATCCTAAACACCCTCCCACAATATTGTGTTTATCTCATACCAATTACTCCCTCTCACTTGTGTTTGTGTATTCTTCACACTAATACACCCACACTACTACTTCTTTTCACTCTTTTTTGTTTTTCCTTCTCTCTGCTTTGTGTTCCACTTCTTCACGGTAAGCAACAAAATAAATAGGCAAACAATGTGCTTGCACCCCAAGGCTTCAACCAACATGCAATAAAGACATACTCCAAAAGTCAATACCTACACCTAGCTTGTCTACTACTATGCTGCATGCAAACACCATTTCACACGCCAACCTTTACTACCTTTTCTACTTTCCTTTTTTTTTCTTTTACCATAATATCAATACTACTAAATGTGATTGGGGAGATTAACCCAACAAATTCCTCGCTCGGACCCAAATCACCTAGTACTTCTGTTTCATCACAAAATCGGACCCTCTTCACAAACTTTTCTTGGTCTCAGTTTTGTGACTTCGAATTGCTTGACCATCTAAATAACATATTGTTATCTATCTTCCTCCCTTGACAACACAAGCGATTGCCTAGATACACCTTGCACCACCTTCCACTTCCAACATACCTATGTTCGTTTCTCGTCATCTCACCCAACGATATCAAGTTGGCACGCGCATTAGGTACAACCTCACATTGTGAAAGGTTCGGACCATACATCATGTAGCCTCATTTGCACACTTACCATGCCTTCAACCTTGAGGTCATTACCCATGTTGATATGCCCGAATTGCCGCCTTGTTGCAAAGTATCAACATCTCCTTCTCACGACACACATATAGATGCGGCCGAATCTAACACCACACACTTGTCGTGACTCACATCCTCCTTGACATCGTGTGTTAGCAACATCTCAACTTCATACTCATCGGATACTACATTGGCGGAATCACTTCCTCACCCATCTTCATCTTGCCCATCTTTCCTTGTAGCTGCTTAAGTTCTTCAAAACTTCTTTCAACTTTGGACAATTATACTTCAAATGACCCTTCTCATGACAATAATAGCACTCCACATCACTATAATCTCTCGGCCGAGACTTTGATCTACTTCTTGGGTCATTGCCTCTTGACTTGTTCCTCCCTCTTTCGGAACCCTCTACCGCCAATGCTTGACCATCACGATAGGAAGTTCTATCTATCTGTGACATCATCCTCTCATTTTCCCTCACCACTGTTATTGCCTCATCTAGTGTAATTTTCTCTCTCCCTACAACAAAGTCTGCACAATGGGCCGATAGGACTTCGGTAGTGAAGCCATAACGAAGAGCTTGCTCTTGTCTGGAATTTTCTCATCAGCATTTTGCAACTGACACACAAGTTGATTAAAGCTATTAATGTGGTCTTGCAAATTTGTACCACTCTCCATCTTCAATTGATACAACTCCCACCTAAGCACAATCGATTGGTTAACGACTTTGAAGCATATAACTTTGTAGCTTCTCCAATAACATCTTTGGATCCGCCTCCGTCAAGAAATTATACTTGATCTCTGTAGCTATAGCCAACCGAATTGTACTAACTGCTTCTTTCTCTTGGTTGCTCATGCGGCCTCATCCAGTTTGATGGCTTTTCATCTTCCAATGCCACATCCAAATTTTGTTGTACCAACATATCTTCTATTGTACTCTTCTACACCATAAATCATTTTCCATCAAACAGTGGATCTCAAATTTTGGTGTACTTCGCCATCGTACTTTCACCAAATCTTCCCGACAAGTTACTCTTCCCTTCAACAGATCTTCTAACCGTCAGCTCTGATACCAGATGTTGGATCAAGTAACAGATCAAAATAAATACGACGAGAAGAAAAATAAAATACGAATAATGAAAAATAAGACACAATATTTTTGACGTGGAAAACCCTCTTAACTAGGGAAAAACCACGGTCCCGATTTCCAGGACGAAAAAACTTCACTATAATATTTCGGGAGTACAAAGGAACCACTAACTACAATATTAGACAATATGTGTTTAAGACAAAGTGCTACTTAGTACCCTTAACAATGGTACTTCCACTACACAATCCTAAACCTTGCACCCCAAGGCTTCAACCAACATGCAATAAGACATACTCCAAAAGTCAATACCTAACCTAGCTTGCTAACTACTATGCATGCATGCAAACACCATTCATACGCCAACCTTTACTACCTTTTTCTACCTTTCCTTTTTTTCTTTTACCATAATATCAATACTACTAAATGTGATTTGGGGAGGTTAACCCAACAAAGTCTTCTAACTCTTCTGGTCTGAAAAAATTCAAGAAGTATAATGTTAATATATCTAATAAGGTKTGTGATAATTGTAAAGCTAATGGTCACACAATTGATCAATGCGTCAAACTCATTGGTTATCCAGAGTGGTATGACAACAAGAWGGCATCTAAGCCTATTAATTCAAGGTTTGCTTGTTCTATCAACACTTCTTTTGGTTCTTTTGCTAGCATTCTTGGATCTTCTCCAACTGATGCAGTTGCTTCCTTTTTTGGAAGTTTTGATTCATAAATGGTTTCAGCTATATACAAGAAGTCATGAGATCTATGCAACAACAAGGTCTTTYTTAGCCTGTTTTTTCTCAGTAAAATTCAGATCCTCTTTTTACTTCTTTTGCAACTATGAACTTTATAAGTATTCTTCTGGGTTCTAATGTTGATACAATTACTAAGTTTTTCAATAAGCCTCATTGGATTGTTGATACTGGAGCTTCTGAACATATATGCTCAAATAATGCTTTATTTGTCTCATCCTTTTCCTGTTACACTTCTGGAAGGTTCTCATCAAAATGCTTCGTTCTCATATTGGTTCAGTGATTTTATGTCCTCATATAACACTCTAAAATTTCATGTACTTACCTTCTTTTAATCATAACTTGCTTTTTGTTGGCAAGCTTCTTGATGTTAACAATTTGATAGCTATTTTTTTCTGATAACATGTGTTCCTTTCAGGACCTCTCAACTAAAAATGTTGTTGCCACAACTGTGAGAAAGGATCAGTTTGATTCTTCTCTTTTAAAGTCTTCAATTGCTTCTTTTGTACATATATCTCCTGTTATTAATACTTCTTTTAGTGTACATGTGAATCATGTTGATTCTACATCTAGCCTTGACATTGTACATGCTAGAGTAGGTYATATCTCTTGTACTACAATGCAATATATAACTCTTATCAATCATAATAAATTAGACTTGTGCGATTTTCATTGTGAATCCTGTGTTTTTGGCAAGCATCATTGCCTTTACTTGTTTTCAATTTATTTTTCATATTCTATTTTTCATCTTCTGCATATTGATTTATGGGGTTCATATAGAACACCATGCATTTCTGGTGCCATCTATTTCTTAACTATCCTAGTTGATCATTCTAGGACCACATGGACTAATCTTTTACATAGTTAACAACAAGTCCCTCGCATTGTGTCTGCTTTTCTTGCTTATGTTGCGAACCATTTTGTTACATTTGTTAAAATCATCCGGAGTGATAATGGGACTGAGATTCTACAAGAGTCTTGTAGTTCTCTATTTGCATCTAAAGGCATCATTCATCAAAGGAGTCTTATTGGTTTCCCTCGGCCGAATGGGAGAGTTGAAAGAAAAAGTAGGCATCTGTTAGRGGTTGCTAGAACATTGAGGTTTCATGCAAACCTTACTATAAATTTTTGGGGTGATTGTCTGTTATCTGCCACATATCTCATAAATCTTATGCCAAGTTCTRTTTTGCAATGAAAATCTTCATATGAAGTTCTCGTGGGCAAACCAGTAGATTATTCTCATTTAAAGGTTATTGGTTGCCTTCGCTATCCTACTGTCAAACAATTTGACAAATTTTCTCCAAGATCTCACAAATGCATTCTTCTTGGGTATCCATTTGCTCAAAAGGGGTATATACTATATGATTTAGAAGCTTACAAAGTCATTCTTAGCAGAGATGTCATTTTTCAAGAACATATATTTCTATACAAAATTCTTTCCTACTTCTATTTATCAATCAATCTTCTTTACCAAAACATGCTCCAATTACTTCTGTTTTCTTGTGATTCCTCACTTATTCCCTGATATCTTACTCTGTTCCTCAACCACGAATTTGAATCAGAATTTCACTTAGACACATTCATCATTCCTAAATATCTCTCAAACAACATGTTTCGGTTCATCAAGTTTCTTCTTCTTCTCACTTCTATTATTACTCCTGTTCCAACCTAGAAAACCATCTAGGGATATTAAGTTCTATCCAATTTGAGATTCTTATCTCAACATACCACAAATCAAACTTTCACTCCTCGAGATGTTCTTCTTCTCTTTTCCTTTAATGCTTTTCATAGCTCTCCTAATCTTTTACTTCTTTTGAACTTTAAAGTTTATCAAACATGATGTCTTTCTTAACTCGCTTCCTATGATAGGCTATGGGATCAAGATAGATTGTGGCCATGTTAAGGAAATTTTAGCTCTTGTGAAGCCTTAAATGTGACTTTAACTCTGCCTCCTGATGCAAATTTTGGTTTGCATGGGTATACAAGGTCATTTCATCTGATGGTTCATTATGAGATGCAGGCTAGGTTGGTAGCAGAGGTGTAAGCGGATTAAGGAAGGATTTCAACTATTTTGTTTGCTTTTGCTTAAGTCATAATGTGAGACCATTTTTGATTAGTGAGCCAAAATTGGGAATTGACACATTAACATTAAGAATGCATTTCTGCATGGTGTTCTTAGTAGGTCAGTCTACATGCAAACTCTGCGGACTATAAGAAAGCTTTCCTAGTCTGTTTGCAAGCTAAAGAGGATTTTTATGGTTTTAGACATGCTTTAAGGCAGATGAATTCTTGAATTAAAGAAGTTTCTACCATTCACTTGATTTCACTCTCCAAGCAAGACTTTTCTTTGTCATCTGCTAGGAATGGGATCATTTCATGATATATTTGTTTATGGATGATTTGTTGATTTCTGGTTCAGTAGGAGATCATTTCTCATGCAAGCCACAATTGGTGTGTTCCTCGATCCTAAGACCAATACTTGTGTTGTGATAAACAAATTGCTAATAATAGTGGATTGAAGTTTTTGGAAGAACAATCTAAGCTTGATGTCAATTATATAAGGATCAGTCATATGATTCAAGTCTTGTTTTCCTTGTTATGTCACTACAATCTTATTATTTTAGCTGACTAATGAAGCAGCATTAGGTGCAAATAGCATGATTTTCTTACAAAGTTGGGACTTGTTTCTCCCTAAGTCATATTGAGGGGGATGTTATACTCATATTTCACTCTGCTCATGTTAGTATAACAAGTTGTTGGATGTTGTAAACCTAGTCTTAGTTTGTCTACAATTTGTTCTCTTTCTTAGTATCTATATATACTGATATAGATCTAGAGTTTCATTGTTGTAGGAATAAGTTTTGATGAATAAATTTAACACTCATAGTACTTTATCTCTCAGTTCTTTTCTTCTGCTGCTTATTCATGCAAATTTAGAATTAGTTTATTGTTCATAATTGTTTAATGTTTCTGAGTCTTTCGAGCTTATATACGAGGATGCTTGATGACTTTAACTTTACTATACTCAGGCGACAAGGCTAGGTGTCAGTTCATGCGTTGGCTACATGAGTCTGCAACATCGCAACGTTGTGAATTAGGTTTTATGCTTGATACATGTTGTATGATAGAAAGTTAAGGGATGACACTTTAGTACATTGGCACGTCCTCTTGGCTCTTAGCTAGGACTAGCCCCGCGGTCAAAGCTCGTGTCTAACATTTGCTGGGTCCCCCCAAAACCGGACCCACCATCTAATGTTTAAGTCCTTAAGATAAGAAGGATATTGTCTGTTTTTAATTGTATATCTTTTCTATATATATATCAAAAGAAAAGTGAAAGGAACATATTTATTTCAAATTTTCAATGGTAGGCAAGAGTACATACTATATGTCTATATATACTACAATTAGCTCTCTGTATGACTTGTATGCTAGTGAGTTAACTCTTGAATGAAATACTTATCCAATTACAGAAGCTAATTTTCTACTACTTCGTACAAGATTGTCTAGTAACTAGGTATTAGAAATACAATCCCAAGAAAAATAATCTAAATAATTAAGGGTTGGGGCGCTTGGTATGATTACACTAATTGGAATTATTGAAATCATTTGGAGCGAGAGAATGAGAAGAGAAATATGTGTTACGTAGTGGAATGAAAATAATTGAGACTATTATAATTGAGAAAGAAAATGTAATTCATTTAATTGTTTTCATACACCTCTAAAAGATTAAAAGAATTGACAATATTAAACCATTTCTTTTGTGTATTATTTGTTTCGATCAATCTCTAGTCTCTTGACARCAAAAAATGTGTATGATGATTGATGAATTGGTAGGGTTACTTCAATTTAACGTACAATGCAAATTGTTAATCATTCTCTCCTAGGTTCATGTATGTAACTTTATTTTATTCAAAAAGTGAAGGTATTGAAAAATTAATATTCAATTAGTCAAGTAATTTCCTTGCTTTATAACTTACAAAATGTGATGATTGAAGAAAAACAAGTACACGTAAGTGACTTTTAGTTAATTAGAAAGTTAAGACGATATATGTAAGTCACTTTTAGTTAATTAGAAAGTTAAGATATATGTAAGTCACTTTTAGTTAATTAGAAAGTTAAGATATATGTAAGTCACTATTAACAATTTCATAGCCTTTGAGAATGTAATGGATGAAATCGATAGGAATAATTTAATCTAAGGAGATATATGAAATTAACAACTAATAGTGATTCGAAAATAATCGATAGGATTAGTTACAATCCTCGAAAGGGTGCTACACACACTGACGCACGCTTAATATTAGTAATGTTTGACACTTCGTCCTATATGTACCTTAAGTATACCAATTGTTCTAAAAATATAACATTGTTCTTCAATGGCACACCATAGAATTTTTCTCCTCGAATATATAGAATGATCCAAATTGGCCAAATTGAAAATCACATGCATTAGAAATTTGATTTAAWGAAATCTTTTTCTCCTAAAACACATATCTATTACGGTCATGTGGCTAAGTAATTTTTTTTGCTAAGTAAAATAAAATCCAATAAGCACAAGAAACAATAMAACCTAAATAGTGTAGGAATYCAAGGCATCCCAACTAGGTTGRCACCCCTTAAGAGACCTAGACTAGGCAACCCACTAATTACATAGCAACATTATCAAACCAAGCCTGATCCCTCCGAGAAATCCTAGAAGGGAGAATACTCTGAACCCTGGCTACAACAATTTCCTTAATCTGATTATACAAGGCATCACAATTGATCACTTTATGGGACCACAACAAGCTATTCCTAGCTCTCCAANCACTTTATGGGACCACAACAAGCTATTCCTAGCTCTCCAAATCAAATACATTGAAGCATTAATAACAGCATAACAAAAGGCTTTTTGAAATTTTGTTTTTGAGCTCCGCTGTACTTTCTTGAAACTGTAAACATAGGTATTGCAGAAACTCCCAGGCAGCCATTGTCTGACCTTATCCCAAACCAAACAACTCACAGGACAACAAAAAAAAAAACAAATGGGCCAAAGATTCACACTAAGCTTGACATAAAATACAAGTATCATCGTCAACAACCTTCAAATGCATCAAACGCATCCTAGTTTTCAGCCGATCTCTCATGACCAACCAAGCTATAAACTTGTGCTTAGGAACAGTGAATCTATTCAAAAGAAAAGCACACCAATGAACCCGCTCTGCCAGTGGCTCCATCTTCTGGTACAAAGTAGAAACAGAGAAATGTGCCATGCTCATAAGCTAATTCTGCAAACCCTGTCTCACAATTAGATCCTTGWCCATACAAATCTTCCTCCACACCCAGCTGCAATCCATGGGACATTGATAATCCCACCAAVTCCGTTGCTTAATATACACAGAGTGGACCCATTTTATCCACAAGTTTTCTTTTTTGTGTGCCATAGCCCAAACATACCTAACGATGTTACATATATTCCACACACTGATATTTTTAATGCCTAGGCCACCCATTTGTATAGGTTTACAAACCTCCTCCCATCTAACTGAGCCTGCCTTGGTAAGAAAACAAGTACCTTGCTACAAATAAGCTCGACAGATCCTCTCAATAGCATGAATGACTGCCTGTGGTAAAAGAAAAACCTGGGACCAGTATAAATGGATTGTCAGCAACACTGAATTAATAAGCTGAACTCTACCCGCAAAAGAAATATGYCGTGAACTCCAACATCGGATCCTAGAGGTCATCTTCTCCACAAGCACCTCACATTCCTTTACACCAGGCTTCTTAGAAGAAATGGGAACCCCTAAGTACTTGAAAGGAAGAAAACCAGGAGTAAAACCAGTTCTGACAATAACAGCCT
>SNQN01002192.1:0-13998 GCA_008642245.1 Bassia scoparia | reverse complement strand
ATGAAGATCAGCAATCAAAATATCCAAAATTATACTTTTGAATGTCAATCACAATCCATAACAATGCACACTCGTAATTTACAAGATACAACAAATCAAATGACCGAAAAAACTCGATCACCAGCCCTTTGGTTTACGCTTGCCATGTTTCAGTCGGACAACGATCATATTCCAGGATGCATGTCTGCTGGAGAATTACCACCTGCAATGAGAAAATGTTTCGCCTTAACACATATCAGATTCCAGAATGGAATAATTGGTAAGCTAGAAAAGCCGCATCAAACAGACCAAAAGAATATAAAAACAAGGATGATTTCACTCTCATAAAATTATACATCGCACAATTTAAACAAAAACCAACCAAAAAAAGAAACCTCTCATAAACGCATCATAACAAACTGCCGTAAATATCTGCCTCAATCAGCAGAAGACATAGCATACACGGCAATTAACCCTAGGTATGAAATAGACTGTAGCAGAAGAAAAGAAATAGAATGTATGAGGTAAATGCTGAGCAAAAACAACAAGGGCTTTCGTAAATTTCAAGGTGTGAATGCTATTCCATTGCACTTCAGCATTTCATCAAACCACGTGTCGATGCTGCAACGATATAAACATATCAGTCATTGTCAAGTTATTCATCCTAAGTTACCCATTGCTCTATAATTCAATCGCCATTAACCCACAAACCATAGATCATCCAAACAATTAATAACAAGTAACAAAAACTATATCCGCTAATATAATTCCACAAATATTAATCCATAACATATTTCCAGTCATATAAATAGAGAATTCAATGGAAACACTTATTTTCAAACAAATAATCTAAGAATTATATACCTTAGTTCCATTATTTCTTGTATATTGGGCTTTTGGGACAGAATATTCGTGCAACATCAACAAAGTTAATGAACATCTTACCTTACAATTCCACTTGCAATTTAACGTAGACTATCTTACCATCTAATCGAAAACACTTAACGGAACAAGAAGCAACTTGAAGATGAAATCTATACATTACCAAAACGAAGAATACGACACCCTACAAAACTATGTTTAAAACCACATAGTAGCTAGTCTTACAACTTATCCGCCATGAATAACATTGGCTCGTTGACTTCGACACTATTCTGCTTCTTCTTGCTAGTCGTTTGTTAGATGGCCCTATCAATCCATAGTTCAATCAATTAAACTATATCTGTGAAAAACTTATATCACAAATTCGGATTTCGTCAGCTCAAAAATAACCAAAAATACGCAGAAACAACCTCCAAATCCTTGACATACAGAAAGCTTAAAAATCAAAGAGTAAAGTACCACTTGGCTTTCACGTGCGTTTGAATCAAACTCCACTTTAAAACAATAATCGAAACCCTTAACTCACGATCAATCAATCAAAAAACAACAGCAAAAATGAAAATTAAACCTAACAGAATGGACCCTTAACTCCAATCAAGCCTCTCGCACCACTGTGGCACTGTCGGCACAGCAGGGATAGATGCTTCGAGACCCTTTAAATCCCAAAAAATTACAAGAGGCAACAAAATAACAAAGAAAAATGAAAAACAGAAAAAATGAAATAAACCAACAAAATATACGCTTGTCATATATACTCAAAATCTCAAAAAATCAACAAAATAAACCAAAGTGAAAAATCTCCAAGAATAAAACACAAAATTCGAAATAAAAAAATTAAACGAAAATGGAAATCCAACCTTAGTATCTATTAAACCAAAAAAACAAAACGAAAAAGGATTAGGACATACATAAGACAACAATCACGCAAACCCAGAACACACGCCTTATTTTTAACCATAAAATAAAAACAAACGAAAATCCTAAACCAAAAGATCAGAAGAAAAAAACCAAATTACTAGCAGTCTAAAAAAAAGCGGAAAACAACTACCTTTGGACACTAGAACGAAGAAGGCAATTGCTGCAGGGCGGCTCCCCTTCGTGGTTGTGGCTGAGGTCATGCGGCGGTACGTAAGAGGAAGTCGGAGGTGGTGAGATCATGACAAGAGGAGATAGACAATGAATACGCCAACACGCAATCGTCAAAAACCAACTCGCAACCACCTACAAAGAAACCCTATACCCATTGCAACACCAGATCTGATATGAAAAATTCAAAAACATGAGATCTAAGATACTTTCAGAAGTTCAAAACGAAAACAAATTCGCAAAATATTCAAAACGAAAAAAAAATGTCAAAAAATGAAATGATATTCCAAAACGAAAAAAAAACAAAATGAATATAGAAAATTGGAACAAAAATTTCAGAATCCAAAAAAGAAGATAGAAATCGAAAAAAATAACACAAAAAACCAAATCCGTTCACTCTTGACTGCTCCTCGTGATGTGATCTGAGCTTCGTTGGCTATGGTCGCGGGTCTGGCGACACGGCTGTTGAGCTCGTGGGTTGTGCAAAGGATCGGGGTGGTTTGAGTCGTTGGCGTATGTTTTTGTGAAGAAGAAAAAGTACGTGAAGAAAGAGAAAGCCGGTTTGGATAGAGGAATGAGAGATGAAATGGGTATGAGCGGAGCGGTAATTAGGGTTTCTATATAATACTCCGACTTAATGGCCGGTTGTAGATGGTGTTTTGTTATTTTTTTTATACGAAAAGTAGTTCGTTACAGCCATTAAACCGCCAACATAATAACAAGTATTTTTGCGTTATCTAAAAACCGCAGCAAATAAATTATTTGTGCGGTTGTTCATAAAAAAACCGCAACAAATAACTATTTTGGTGCGGTTATATAAAACCCGCCAACCAAATATGATAGTATGCTCGGGTATGTAGACTAACCACGCAGGCAAATGACCCGCCAATTACATATGTTTCTTCTACTTGTTATTGGCGTCCACCTTGGGACAAGTGATGCAAATAAATGAATAACGGTTAGTTGGACAAAAACTTAGGTGAATCTGGTCCTCGTGTAACAAAATTATGCATTACCAAATATAGTAATCATTTGCTGGATATGATAGTTCTTACTAGTCTATCGTCTATATTTGATAAAATGCTACCCAAATTTCTAAAGCAATAACATAATAATCAAAAGCGAAAATAGGAGACTAATATATTAGAACCATCAAAATACGAAATCCCAGATGAATAAAAGGTAGTTGTGAAAGTCATTTAATCAGAATGGATGTAGCTGAAAATCAGTTAATTTGTTTATATTATGGGCCAATTAGTTAGAATGGCACGCTGGGACGGAGCTAGGTAGCATTCGTTCAGTCACCACCCCTTCACAACAGGTCCGCGCGTTTAACAGGTTTTTGCATGTATGATTGCGTATTTTTAGGATATCCTTAATCAGTTAAACTATTCAACTTTAATTTAATTCAATTCATTTTTGCAACCATACTTTTCCATTAATCTAGCTCTGATTTATAACATATTATACATAGTTCCATTATGCTATTTATTTCTACCCTAAGTTTTTCCCCTATTTCGGTACGAAATATTTTTGTTAACGGGTACTTCTATGCGTCTGTTAACATATCTCACTCATTAAGTATTCTTAATGGGTTAAAATTGTTTGAACGGAAAGGTTCATAAAATGTCTATATTTTATTCATGATTTTGCAATTTAATTAGTAACTTAACAATATCAACAACCATTTGTTAAGCGCCTTTTTTTTACCTATTTAAATATCAAACTAATCGGTTCCCCCCACCACCCTCCCAAAATTAAAAAAAAATGAAACTATAATATGCTACGAATGAGCACTCCATCTTATTGATAATATCAGTTCTTATGTCCACCCCAAGTACATATCCAATTCCACTAGCCCCATCACACACATTGAATTTGGACCACTTAATTTAAATTATATTAGTAATTGCATTAGACTGAGCATACATGTGTATCGACATGGAATAGATCGTCTGCTGATGAGAGTAAAATCCTAAAGAATTTTGGCCGGGTCACGAAGTGCACAATCTTATATCCATAATTGATCATACTATTCCTTTGGCATGCAAGTTTAATTGTATCTGAATGCGCATAATATTATACTTTTAGATATGTATAGTAGCTTCGGGTGTGTCCTTGGTTGTATTTTCAATCAACAAAAGACACAAGAATAACATTGACCCAAGATTTCTATTTTGTTACGAACAAAAGGTAACAAACGTTCGAATTACGCTACTTCTACTGGGACATGTACACTTGGAATTACAAAAAGGCCAATAGATCAGTCGTATCAATAGCGATACAACCTATCGGAATTCATGAAATACCAAGTGTCTTCTTCCACTTAGTCAATATCGCACATATAGTGGAGTATGTAGAAATTTACATTCTCCTCTTCACCGTGAGTTGTCATAATTTGACGACATGATCAATCACAACTCAACTGAATATACCATGCAAACGACATGGACCAATCCCCAATCACGAGGTGAACATTTTACTATTATACAAAAGATCATGAGGTTTACCTCATGAAATCATCTAACAGCAATTAGGAAACGAAGAATCACAGTGGAGTATACCATGGCGGCTCATTGCGTGCAAAAACAGGCCGACACCACGCACAGGCCCCAAATTAACAGAGGCCACAAATCAGCCACCGGAACAAAAGTAATTTATATTTAGTTGAGATTAGTAGTAATGCGCAGAAGAGCTGTGTTGCTAGTGCCGTCCATAGTCGCATCGATAGATCGTAGTCTATTAGTAGATCGCTTTTTGTATTTGCTTAGGCGTGGCATCACAACCATGTATAAGGAGCCATTTGTACTAGTTTTTTTTGTTGTTGCTGATATACGAGGTCATAATTCCTACTTCTTCAATATCTTAACGTGGGCTACTAGCCTTCCAACCTCTTCTCACGTTGCTTATTTATATTACTACTATTATTTGTTATCTCGTATTCTCTTTCATTGCAAACGTATGTATCCGTACTTGTCCTATATTTTTCCCCTTCTCATGGATGAACTTCACACGGACATACAAATCAAAAACGAATTCATCCACCCTAAATTTATCTACTCTATCCAATGACGAACTACAGTCTATTCAACTTTCATTGATTTACAAATGTAGATGTTTTTTATAATGGTTAAAAGTTTTCGTATACATGATATAGTATAATTTGAACTTAAAAAATAATCATATATGATATTTTCTCTTCATTATCAAATTATGTCAGGCAATTGAGTGCCTAGAGATATTTTATATCGTGTTTGAACGATGGATCCCAGGGCCTAGACCTAACGAATATTTCAACGGAAACGCCCTGAGAATAATACACCCTACTGCCGAGTATCGTATATTAGACAATAGCGGAGGATAAAATCAACTCTATTATCCAAATTACTATCAAAAAAGATTACTTTGAATTAACTGCCCGATTACTTTGTATTGGACATTCAATTTCTCCCCTATTTGGAACTCATTACTTTTGACAAATGATCAATATTGTAAAGGACAAGGTTTGATAGCTTTCCGCTCTGATATCTAATAAATAATTGATCATCCTGGTTTCAACGTTAACTAAGAGTACAAATATTGAGATGACATGCATATTCTATCAATCTATAAATAATAGATGTTAGATCGAATAGTGCCATAAACGAAAGTGCCAAGAACTGAAATTATAACAATAACACACATATAAATATAAACTGACTTATTATAGCGATTGTTTTAGAATATGATCTGTATGACATTTACAGTTAGCTACCTAATAAAGTCCTCGACAGATCATGAAGTCAGTGAGGATTTTCACAGTGTAAAGTTGGAAAACTTGAAACTCAGAAAAAAGCAAATTGGATAATATGGTTGAATTGGGCATGCATATGAAAATTACGCGCGGTATTGTCGATTTGGTCGATTGATATGAGAAATAGACGAATAAATAAGAGTGTAAGAGAAGAACATGCTTATCATTGGCAAAGACTTAGCGAGTCGCTCATCAAGCTGTTTTACCACCACACTTTGATCAGTCAGCTACATTCGGGACCGGTCAATACATCATCACCTCAGTTATATTTGCCCCTTTTCATAACCTTCAAGCTAACCTTGTTGTTCTACTGAATTTTTCTTTGATCAAACACTACTCTTATTTTTGATACGACTAAATATTAATATATATTTAGTCTATGCCAACAACAAGCTCGATTAGCTATGGTATCATTGCTATTGCATAATGTTTGAATCTAAGAGTTATTGATTCATTTAAAGGTTCTAACACCAGCAAGTCATCTTTAACAGGACTTACCTACCTTATAAGCTTACCGTACCTTACCTGAGTTAAGACTGAAGACACTGCATCATGTTTGAGAATATCATGACCTCCGACATAATATACCAAGCTTTATTTAGCTCATTCTCAATCGGCTTAGAAGTATGCTGTTTTTTATAAGAGATTTCTTATATAAGGTATCGCACTAGTAGTTATGATGTTATTGCTGGCACCTGAGATGTATTCTTCGAGTTGATGGAAAATTATTTAAAAATGGTTTTATGTTATACAATCACCCATCATACATCATTCCATTAGTCTGTATTGCTATTGATTCACATTGATCGTTTTACATCTTTTTAGACATATTTATACAAGGATACTACTGACCAACATGCTTTATACTAGACGAGAGTGAGAGAGTCCAACTGGTTGTTATACGCTGTACGTTCCAGGTCCAGGATAATGTATCATTTCTCATCGTCTGACCCTATTGTGGCTCTCCCTAAATATCAATAAGATCATCAATTTTTATAGAGCATCGCTTAAGCTATTCCATAAATCCATCTATAACAATATATTAAAAGAGGTTCGTCAGCAATATAGAACGTGTCACATGGTATTCTATATACTAATGGTCATGTAGTGAACCATGCTTATAATCTCATAAAATATATTCTTAAAGGATCTCGAAAAAACAATATATTTAAAGCGCTGTAGTGTAGCCATTATAGTATGTGCCACTATGGTTTCATTTCTAATATGTCAGTGTTCCTATGCTATATCGTCTATTAAAAAGATTAAAATTTTGCATCAAATACAAAACTTGAACCTATGACCTTTAAGATGAAAAGATAAGTCTTTTGACTACTAATCCACAAAATATTTCATTAATAATATTATATCAACCGATAAAATATAATCAGCTCTGCTGATCATACTATAAAACTATATTAAAAGGTTGATGTTTAATCTTTTTCTAACATTTTTAGTATACAACATAACTAAGATATATATATTCTGGCTAAAAAACCTTTAGATTTCTAATCATAGTAATCTAATACATTAGATTTACCTTACCAAGAATTCTCACAAAATACAATTTTATATACGAGGTATAACATAACCTATATTGTCTTATATTATATGTGTAGTTCGACCGTCTAGACAACTTTTAACCAGTAATTGCCCTGACCAAACCCTTAAAAACACAGAAAGGATAGGCTTTATTTTGAGACTCAATGAAGCATGGTCAAATAAAACCAGAGACAGCACTAAAAACATTGTACACTGAGTGAATTCACTATACTTAAACTAATACACGCATTAACATCTAAGATTACATAACTTTACTAACATTAATATAAGTTATATTTAGGTGAGCATGTTTATATTGACTAAAAACAAGCTGAAACTAAATGAACGTAAATTGAGATAAAAAAAACTATTATATTTAGAACGAGTAAATAGCGTTGATCAAACCACTGACTGGTTCGAGATTTCTCCCAAGACTCCAAAATCGGCATATATGAAGTGAAGAGATGTCTTCATATTTAGAGATGCTCACACATGACCACTACACAAGCCTTTTGTGCGTTTCGTCCCAAAAAGGCACAATCTGTTTTGCGCTGCAGGTACCCACTCGTTAGCGGACAATCACTTGTTGTGCGCTGTGTCGTCGGGCTCGGGTTCGCTCGCGCCACCAGTACGGATAATCAGAGCCTCGGATACAGTTCAATCCCACCGGGCAACACGCTCGTCAACGTGCTCGACTGTTGATGCTGCGGTTGTCGGAATCGTACGTTGTCCTAGAAGGTGTGTCCATTTGCGCCTTTTCGGGTGCGCGGTAAAGTAATCCTGATGTGTTCCAAGTTGCATGGGACCAGTTAGGCTTGCCCTATATAACTGCGTTGATGCGGACAGTGCAATGGCTAGGAGCACTAGTGTCAAGATGTTCCTTGGTCACGCCTCCGGCATGATTCGATTGAAGAAGTTAGATACGCGCGCGTGATCCCGCATGAGACCACGATATTTGGCGTCGAGGCGCGATACAGGATCAGTTCTGTTCGTGAAGGAACTTCCGGCACATGGAAGATTGAATGGTGCTACTATGCTGTAGGTAAAGGAACGGATTTAGTGGATGATTTACTCCCTCTCTTAGTCCCACTGTCGGGATATATATGAAGTGAAAGAAGACTGCTTGAATATATTAGAGAAGCTCAACACATACAACGACTACCAAAGGCACTGCTATTAGGGGTGTTACCAATCGCTCCAAAGTCGGTACGGCGGCTGCACACCCATAACCTGTGAACAACGTTGAACTTGAAATTCACGCTTAAGTGAACAGCCCTAGATTACTACAATAAAAACCATAATATCGCTGATCCTAGGGTTATACATAGTTCTTCAGGAGTTACATCAACGTATGACATGTGTACACCTGTACAATTAATTTCTTATAGGAACCTTATTTCAACAATATAAGCCATGTTCAAATAAGGTTTACTATTGCATCAAAATAAGCTTCAGTAACTCAAAATAATAAGTGTAGGAAACTCACATTAGTTGATAAGTATATTTCAATAGTTTTCATCAATTTAAACAAAAAAGTTCATTCCAAAATAATTCAAAGTAAATTACAAAAAGATATAAACCAATCCTGAAGTCAACATATTACGTGCTCAAAAAGATATAGATTATAATAACTTATATGTCTTAAGGATATATGTCTATATATATGCTTAATTCACAGTTCATCCAATATATCTTCATATTGCGAAAATTCGTTAAATTCTACCATACGATTCCCAGCCATATGCAAAACTATCTTAGAACGAATCTAAATTACATTAAATGGCTAATTTAATGAAGTTGCCGCAAACAACACCAACATTGGGCAGCGTCGCAACCAAAAACACTTCACTATTGTCGCGGGGGAGCATTACTAACCAACACCCAATTGAAGTTTGGATGCAAACAGTAGTATAGAATGACCATATTTTGAAAGTAAGTGAGCTAATGCTAGTTGTGCTAGTCTTTCCGTGTGGTCACGTTCATGGCTAGGGTAAATGTGTAGATCATGTTATGCATTGATACCCGAGTTTCAACTTGGTGTTGTTCATGTTTCAACGACGCCGATCAATAGGTAATGAATGTTTCTTGCTCGCTGTGACACTGCACACTGGAACAGATTTGCCCTGATGTGTTGACGCGGGGTCACATTTTGCTTCATCTTTAATCATTCATTCTTGATTGGTTGGGCGTCTCGTCTCCACTACCTTAATCAGTTATTAGCTGGTTCCTTTGAGAAAATTGAATAGGGTTGCCTAAAGTCGTTTTATGTTTAACTCTTATTTACCTTATATTAAAGAAATCATATTCATATAGAGTTTAGATAAAATTCAAAAAACAACTTAAACATAAAAAGTTCTTGTCTCTCTACAACAAATCATAAAATAAGTTTTAGCAACAAGTTCAGAATAGCGTGAAACACAAGATGAATATACAGAAACCAATATTGGCAGTCTAGATAAAACATATATGGATGTCTTATTGTTACTTTTTAGACTTTTCTATAATCAAGCACATTCATCGTTGCTAGGCATATGAAAAAAGGATTACGCAATTTCTATAATTGGCATATCGACTTAGTGTGAGTACACAATTAATATCACATATTGAGAACTTAATTAGCTGATATAGATGTTTACACATAATGCTGTAAATACGAGCATTACAATGATTGGTTATTGAAGAAATTAGGTTGTACAATTGAAGGGATAGAATGAGAATCGTTAATATGTTATTAGAGTCATTGTGAGCTTTAGGTCCGTTAATTGGAAACTTGGTGAGGGCTTGAGTGAAGAATGGTAAAGAAGATAAGAGTAAAGAAAATGATATAATGAGAAACAAAAGCATTTGAAGATAGATGCGTTGAGATGACGGCCATGACGTTCAAAGTGAAGAAGTCCTGGACTTGATACGAGAGACATGGGGAGAAAAAATTAATTTACAATTAATAATTTATACACTCTCTCTCCTATTGATTCATATCTAGCGGTATCCCTAATCATTCTTGAATTATCGCTTGTTTTGATTGTTATAACGAGCTAAGCATGCAAATCCAACATTTTTAACATACAACTTAAAAAGTCAAAATTGCATTTTTCCCAGTTCTTAAAAAAATGATTTTTAATTAGGGTCCATCAAATCGAGAATAATCCCAGAATCGAGTGTATGTATGAAAGTACGTTGAGTAAGTTGGTAAAAAAGCGTATAAGGAATGCGTTTTTAATTACTCCATTAACCAAGAATTACGGATGAATTAAAGTTCAAATAGTTTGAGAATTATTATAGATGAGTTCAAATACTAGTGTCACCTAATTAGATGAAATGCCACATGCAATGATCCTGTAATTTTGTAAAAGACCGTCTTGTAATTATGTGTCCAATTGTGAAGCCGACAGCAATAGCACGTACTTCTCTTTCGTTGTAAAGACTCCTAATAATTTCTATGTTACCTAAAACAAGATAGTAGTATTAGGATCGAACCAACCGTTAGTACAATGACATTTGCATCATTTAACAAAAATGTTCGCTTACGAAATAAACTAGAGTTGACATTGAGTGGTTAACAGTCTCTCAAGTTGTTTTCTCAACGATCTGAGATACCAACTGCACTAGGCTGTTGCATGTATGAAAAATAATTCAGTTTGGAGGAGAAGTTGTTGGCACCAATCACATATCTACGCAAACTCGTTGTTGAAAATACCAATTACGAAACTAAATCAAGTATGTGGAAAATGCACACGAATGCGTACTATAAATGGGAAAAAGTCACTAAGACGCTTCACACGTCTCGAACTCTCAACAAGCAGAGTTATCACGTCTCTTGTTTTATTTTATATTAACTTATACGAGAAACTCCTAATGGCTAAGGCTAACATATTAATATGATGTCACGTTCCTATTTCATCCATTTACATGATAGAACAATTAGAATACGACCGGAAAAAAGTCACAAGCCGGAATTTATTCAGTTTCTATTACTAATACAAAATTAAAATTATGAATAACCCCATTTTTTTAATGACATTAAAACTCAAAAAGCTTAGTCAGTGCATATGACTATATAAACCGGAGGAGACATGCGATCAACATCACAACCCAAGGTAATACATTCTCAATCAATCTAATTCACATCGTTCTCTTTTAACTCTAATTATTGTCACTTCTTTCTCATCACATTCACAAACTTTTTTTTTTAAAAAAAAAAAACACTCATTCATTCATTCATTCATTTCCATTATTATTCCAACTTCCACCACCTTATTAACCGTCAAGCTATCAAACCTTATAAAAACGAAAAAAGAAAAACACAAGCGCCAATGTTTAAGAGCAAGAGTAGTAGCAAAACCACCTCAAAAAACCAACAAGAACAAGCCAATGCCAATAATCCACCCGTCAAGTTCCTAGGGGTCCGACGTCGGCCGTGGGGGAGATACGCGGCCGAGATACGGGACCCCTCCACGAAGGAACGTCATTGGCTCGGGACCTTTGATACTGCTGAAGAGGCCGCCCTGGCTTATGACAGGGCGGCCAGGTCCATGCGTGGGCCCCGAGCCAGGACTAATTTTGTCTACTCGGACATGCCCCCTGGCTCGTCAGTCACGTCAATTCCCGCTCCGGAGGAGCAAAACCAACTCCAAAACCACCTCCAGAACCACCGCCCACCGCCGGAGTTTTCCATCTCCTCCGGCAATGACTACGACTACACGACGGCTACCAACAACAGCCAGGTATGGCCGTCTTCGACATCGTACCAAGAGAATAATAATACCAGCAACAATAATCAAACCATATATTATACAACAAGCTACAACAATAATGATCATAATAATAACATTAGCAATGTTGTTATTAGTAATGATAACGCCCATAATGGCTATTCAACTAATTGTAACGACGTAGAACTTCCACCTTTGCCTGATCAATATACGGGCGAGCTGGGCTCGGGTTCATGGGCTGACCCATTTGGAGGCCCAACAGTTAGTGGACCCACGTCAGACTACATGGGCTTTGACTGGAGTGTTTCTGGTTACGTGCACAGCCCAATGTTCAGTTCAATGCCTCCTGCTGACCATGTTGACCCATTTAATTTGGGCTCATCTTCTCACTTCTTTTAAAATATTTACTTGCTATAATTGGATTTTTTTAATTTTTTTTTTTTTTACAATATCTTTTTTTTATGGGTTTGGGTTTGGGCTTGAGTGTGATTTTGGCCCATCATATGCCTCTCTTGACCTATACAGAAATTGGTCCTGAWGTAGTGCATTTCATTTTATGTATTGTACCTATTATAAAATATCATATATTATACGKAGTACTATTAATTATACATATAGCTTYTTTACTATTTTTATCTTACTACTTAATCCGTTTCATATGAATCGCTACACATTCGTTTGTAAAAAGTTTCACATTACTTGTTACGCATCTTATTTGGACAACAAATTATCCTTTTATCTTTTTCCATCACATGGGTCCCCTTTCTTTTACTCTCTATCTCTTTTATCTTCAAAATTTATCTAAAAGTTAATAAATTTAGAGGTGTAGAAGGATAAGAAAGTAATGTGAAACGGATAAAGTATAATATTACACTCCACAACATAGCACAACAAACAAACTCACAGAGATGTATCATAAATTTAGAAGTGTACGTAGCCCAAATTCTATGAGAGCTTGGGATTAAGCTCGTCCACGTACTATCATCACTTGACATAATCAGAATTTTCGTATTCAACTGTTAAAGTCTAAAATATTATTGGTAACTAAAAGAGAGAGAAAATGTGTAACCTACTAAGAGCCCAAAAAGGTGGTTTCCATCCCTAAAGGAAGTATAAACATTTCAAACAAGCTAAGGTAGGATAACAAATGCAATCAAACAATAAAATGATAAACTCAAAAGGATAATGTGAGATTAAGTTGGACCACAATGTAAGAGGAAAAAAAAGAGAAAAAATAATGACCATCTGTGTAAATAATAAAGTCGTCTATGTAAATTTATGAAAAATTTGCTATTAACTACCCACTTTTATACTTTTTTATAAACAATTACCCAGATTTTGTTTTATTAAAAACAACTACCTAATTTTTATGTTTTGTTTGCAAATCACTACCCACTTTTGGATTTTGGCCACTCACCACCATAGCAACCACCACAACGCGGCGACCCACCTACAAAACCACCCAACAACCACGCAAACCACCCCAATTTGTTATTGCCCACCTCCGAAACCACCCAACAACCACCAACACAGCCAACCACCACGAAATCACCCATTCCACTACCCCAATCTACGTTGCACTTTTGGTGTAGCATTTTTCTCAGCTATGCATCCATTTTTTGGACATGGTTCCTTTATAAAAGTTGTAGATCTCGAAACAATACATGCAATAGGCTCAAGAATTGTTTGATTTGGAGTTTTATTCTTGTAGTTATGCCCTCTGCAAGTTTGTAAATTACAAACCCCAAATTGGGTAGTTTTCGATTGGGTTAGTGCTCAAATGGAGGTGGTGTTTGAATATAGTGCTGCTCTGAAGGTTTTATGATACTCAAGAGGGGGGGTGAATTGAGTATTCTGTTCTCCTAGGTTATTTTTCTTTCTTTTCGGATTCAGTATGAGGAACCRGTTGGGCTGGTTCCTGTAAGCAGCGGAATGTAAACAAAATAATAAAKGACACACAAAGTTTAACGAGGTTCACCCAACTATGGGCTACGTCCTCCTACCCTA
>SNQN01002191.1:55338-70206 GCA_008642245.1 Bassia scoparia | reverse complement strand
CCGTTTATAATCTTGCTAGCTGCAATTAATAGGAGAAAAGACGTTTCGCGAGCAAAGAAAAGTACATTAATTACCCAGATTAATGGTGTATTTCCGAAACTAGGTTAGGCTGTAAAGACAGTGATGCAGCAGAATTAATAACAGCAGTGTCATTCTCAATTTCAACCCTTTTTTAATGTCTTATTATAGACTGTTCGTTTTGCTTCGACCTTGTGTTATTTCCTAGGTAATTTGTTCCCAATTTAATTCTCAATTTCGAGCTTGTTTCATTTGCTTCACATAAGATTGGTTTAATTTCATTTGGTTCTTCTATAAAACCAAATTTTATGTTTTTTTTAGCTGTTTCTTTAATAATGTTTTATACTTATTGCAGGATTTGATTTTCATGATCAACCAAAAAGAGACATTATGCTATTCTATAAGTGTGTTGCTATGCAAAATTTTGAAAAACCAACATTAGATGGCATGGAAAAACCATACAGAAGAATCGAGTAATCAAGAGCTGTTCCTATTATTGTTTTTTTTTTTTTTTTGACGAGGAAAGATAAATTCAATAACATAAAAGTCATCTCCACCGACATACATCACCATTGGAACCCCAATTAAGAAAAACCTAAAAAAGACCACAAAAAAAAAACCTAAACGTTCAATTCCGTTATAATTGCTTCTATTCACGCTCATCTTCACCAAAGTTTCCCATTAGATCACCATCGTGATTTTCTTCAAATTCAACATGCAATCTTTACTCAAATCCTTTCACCCCGGTCATGTAGATAGAAATTACGCATAAGCAAACCCATATATTAGATTCTTCTTGAGTAAAATTCATCTTTCCGACTCTAAACAAATTAATATATGCAGTAATAAAAGACAACCCCCTACTATCCTAAAGACTAATACAAAAAGCACAAAGAACAGTTGAAACCTAAAATATAAGACTAAAGATCGAAATAAAAAAACAAAAACCGAAACTCCTTTCCGCGACATACGACACCAACAGTGAACTGCCCAAGATGTACATCGGAACCGGTAATAAATGCTTCCATTGGAGGTGCACAGCTCCCGAAACCACCCCTTGAGCCTACAAGACTAGATAAAATCAACCTCGGTTCTACATCACTTATCATAATGTCGCTCCGAAGAACTCCTCTCTCTAGATCAGTGTAAATAGTTATTCGTTCACAGCAAAAGATCTGCCGACATCAGAAACA
The DNA here is from genome assembly GCA_008642245.1 of Bassia scoparia. Taxonomy (NCBI): domain Eukaryota; kingdom Viridiplantae; phylum Streptophyta; class Magnoliopsida; order Caryophyllales; family Amaranthaceae; genus Bassia; species Bassia scoparia. Next base: position 68,995 of record SNQN01002191.1, on the reverse strand, counting down.
CGTTAGGACCCAGTGATATTGGGCGAAGGTCTGCAACCATGGAAAAAGCCCACCCCCATCACACGCGGAAAACGTAAGAAAGAACATGAAGTTGGTTGATGATAAAAAAAGAGAAGGGAAAGCATGTAAACAAGATTGATAGGGAAGACGGGAGGCAACTGGCGGAGAAAGCCTTGAGAGATGGAGCCAACCCTCCTTAAGAGGCATGAAGCAAAGCCCTCCGAGAGGACTGAATTCTGTTCGGCTATGCTGTTTAAAATAAAAAGAATAACTAAATTTTGCTGTTTGTATTAGTTGAATTAGATTAATTGTATGTGCGAGTTATTAATATGTATACGATAATGAAAGTTACGTAACTTTAGAACAATTAATTGAATTGGGGGGACGGGGGGAGTAGCCCATAAGCAAAGTCTATAATTCTTTGACCAACCGCTAGTCCAAATTATTCCTTACAAGACACATAGAGCTCAGGACAACCCTAATTTTCATGCTCGGCAGCTTCAGCATCTCCAATAATTGGGTTCGGACTTTGGCTCATTCTCCAACCCCCTGTTACAACAAGTAAATGACTTGAACTTACCCTAAAAATAGATTAATTGCACTAGCCGGCTAAAGCCCTCGTAGAGTCATAAGTATCATGGTTATGTGTTAACTTATTTATAGATCTAGTTTTTAAAAAAATAAAAAATTCAAACAGTTATTGGAAAAATCAAATTATATCAATAAATGCAAGTATCCCTGTATCAGTTAACTGCTCTAAAAAATTTGTTTTTCGCACTATCAAGGAGAGCTATTCAGAGAGGGTAACTCGAACAATTAATTAAAGTTATTTTACTACGAATTCAAGAATGAAATTGTTATATACAATCCTAAAATTATATTCCATATAATTGGTCCGTTTAATCTTAAAATCGTTCTCGTTGATAAGCGTAAAAAAAAATTTCTGCTATTTTAAACCGATACGAGGACAGTACTTCGTTAAAAAATTTAACGAGTGTAAGACCAAGAATACCCAAAATCAAATAGAAAAATCTGACGAAAAACATGACCCCCAGTCTCCCCCATAAGTAACTGATGTGGGGCTACTAATTCTTCAATGCGATTTATAAAGAAACCGTATACGACATTAACCCATCAAAAAGGTAATCAAAGAACCTAACCAACATAAACAAGCCCAAAACCCAGAATTACGTCTTCCATTTCTTCATCTTCTTCACAAAAACAAAACAAAACAAGGGTGTTAACACTTCTTTCCGCCATAACCAAACCGTCACTAAAACCTAAAAAAAAACTGGAATAAAAATCGGTAGCATTAAAGAAGGTATTGAAGAAGTACATTAGAGAACATGAGCTGTTCAACCAAAGCCGCAAGAGGACGGTGCAGTCAACTGGTCGCGTGGTGCGAGTCCATGCGCTGCTACTCGCGCATTTTTCCTCATCTCGCTGATCCTTCCCACCAACACGTCTCTCTTCGATCTTACGATATCAAATAACACCATTAAACCGACGTCACGAAGTTCCGATTCTCGTTAATCGTCGCTTTATTTTAATGTTTGTTGATTTTTGTTTTTATATTTGAATTGAAATTCGGTTTTTTGATATGTGATTATTCCAAATTCCTTATCGTCTACAAATGAGGAGCTTCAACCATTACTCAACGTAAAAAGGCGTGTCATTGCTTCAACCAAGAAAGACTTGCTACTCCTAATATTTTAACAGTATGATTTTGATTGTCTCTTATTTGTTCTAATTGATTTCATGAAATAGATTAAGTTTGTGTGTTCAAAGTTTCTTTGATGGAAAATATTCTAGTGACATCTTCTGTATTTTTTTATGAAATTACAATATGTTAAGTTGCTAGGAATGTTTGTTTTTTAGTATTGTTTTATGAGGTTTTGGAATTCGTTGTATCAGAACGAATCGATAAAATCTCCGTGTATGTTCGGATGAAGATACGAGTTGTCCCTGTCTCTGTTTTGCCGTATTTCTTTTCTATGAACTTATTTGATAAAAATGATTTGATATTAAAATACATTAGCTGAAAATGCGTTCATATACAAGTAATTGTTGTGAATTTGTTAGTGCAATGACTAAAGCTACGTTACTGTATGGTCTAAAATCAAGTGTTTTTTTTTAATTATTCAAAATTCTACTTGGCATTTTTGGTGGCAGAAATGGATAGTATTTGAAGTCCTGCAAAACACAATGCCTTTCGATTAATGTCACCAGCCCAAAAATTTCAGTGAAAAAGGTTTGTAAGGACTAAGCTTCTACTGTTGCTTCATTTCGATTACTTTTGAAACTGAGCAAGTTTTATCTCACGTAAGCGAAAATTCTTGGCATGACCAAAAAAATAAGAATATTACCTCGTTATATGCTATTAGAATGTCCTAAGATATTAACCAATTTACCTTCTGAATATGGTTTAGGCATTTGGTTTACTGACGCTTGGCAATTTACCAGGTGGCTATGATATGCACCGTAAATGTTGTTGTGTGTTCCTGTGTAAATCAATGTGCAGTCAGTGAGACATAGCTATCTTCGACGATAGTTTTATATCATCCATTTTCACCTGTTGACTTTTTTCAATCCAATTATAATCAACCAATCAATCACAGCCTTATGGCCAAAGGGGCGGTTACCATGAACTTAAAAGTGATTATTCCGGGAAGCCATCCACTTAAATTTCTCCTCCCATCTCGATCAGGGAGCCTCCATTCTCTTGCAAATCCATATTATATGAAAAGTTAATCTATTAAACAATGATGCAATAAAGCCTTAAGTGCTGTTGGAATGTTTTCAACTCACTACCTCACATGCCTACAAAAGGATTGCCTGTAATAGTCCTTTTCATCAACATAAACCTTTGATGTACTAATCAGTATGCTTTCTTAAATATCTGCATTAATATCTAAGTAATTCATTTCACGTTCGTTAGCTTTGGAGTAGTCTCTGATTGTGAATTATTCAAACTGTTGCTTAATTTTCTCTCTCTTGCTTATCTTTTCTTTCTTAGTTGCTGGAAACTTGTAGAAGCTGAAGCTAAAGGAGGTCATTCAAGGGAACCCACATTACTTGTTATGGTATTGGTGTGTTCCCCAATGTTGGCATCCAGCTTAATTTAATTCATTCCGGCGGATTTCAGCTGAACACCTCACTGGTACCTTTTTATAAATTCTGATGGTAATTTTGCAAGTTGAGATGATGTTATTTTGAAACTTTGCAAGGCTTTGCATAAATCAGAGTGATGTGAAGCAGCATTGTTTGGTATTTTTAACGGCACACTCTAACCACTGAACAATTCACCTTCGATCGATTTCATCAGGCAGGGGACAGAAGAAAAAAGCTACCTGATGGGGAACCATTGCCTGGAAGTTACTCAGGATATGCAGGTTCTAGGTAAGCTCTGCCTTATTTTCTTGGACCTTCGTGAAAATTATATCCAAAAGAGAATTAGTTCTTCACATAAATCTTACAGGGTTCTTTAAGTGGTAACTGTAACACTATGTTTCCTCTTTGCACAGATTGCACATAAGCCTCAGCATAGTTCTTGATACACCTGAGTTTTCTTGTCCTATCGTATTCCAGTATACGAGCACAGGCTTGAAATTAGCTTAACAAGGTTGGTTTCTACTCTACTCAGAATTCATATGATTCTAAGCTTGTGGATTGGTGGATTTATTTTAAATCGGCATAATCCCTTTATACTCACTATGTGCCTATAAATAGTCTATTGAAACACCTATTGAGCATATAACAAATCTCATGCTCTTGGATCATTGCCGAAATTTCCATCCCAACTTTCAATAACATTATTTCTGTAGTTAAAAGTTTCTTCACAACTGCCATTTCAGAGCTGTTATTCACCAAATAAACTGGGGGTTAGCATAGTGTTGTTTAAGGGTCCAAGGACAGAACCTGATTACTTTGGAGCAACATTAGTTAGAGTGTTTATTTCCATCTTTATTTTTCATATGAAGCTGAAGGAAAAAAAAGAAGCCTTCAAATTTGGTCACTTAGGTTACTAGGAAGTTAGAGACGCATTCTTATTTATGAAATTGGTGACTGCTATTCCCCTTAATGTTTTCCCCCAAAATAGTTAACCCACTTACGTCTTGAAAACTATAAGTTTATCTTGCGGAGCATGGGGCAAGTTCCCAGATAGTGTGGACTCTCTTGAAGTTTAGGGAACAACGAATTGATGCCAGCCTGTTTTTGTGATCATCGAATTGGCAGCCTAAGCTGAATTTGGAATTGTGAATCAATACATGAAAAAGTGACTATTTTTCATTTCTGTAACAATGCATTGTCCTGTACCTTTCTGCTAATTAGCTACAACCAATAGCACCGAGCGCAGTGCTTAGAACAACATCCAAACCAGGTCTCAGGAGTGTTCTCTGAAGCACCAATAGAGCATTAATCAATCTGCTGTAAGACTCCCTCTCTCTTGCTTCTTTTCTTCCTGTCCATGCCCAACCTCAATATTTGGACAACTCATTGAAGGAGCTCTGAACTTGGATTTATTTTGGCTAGGACAGGATGTTTCCTTTATGTAGTCTCATTGTTACTTCAAGTTTAGATGGTAATTCAAATTTTCTGCTTGGAATTGCAGGATCTGCTGAAGGATCAGTTGTAGCAGTGAAGAGCGATTACATTGCTCAAATCTCCTTCTGTTTTAAACAGTCGCGGACTCCACTTCGACTGGCAAATACCTGAAAGATAAAAGGAGGAAATTAATAGGCTTAAAGGAAACACATACAATTATAAAAGATCTTTTGCCAAATAAAAGGAAGGCACCAGATGATTCTGCCTGTTTATTACATTGGGTATAAAAGTTGTTCTACTTTTTATTTGATGTTAGCTAATGCCTTAGCAATATTACCTCACCAACAAGGAGAAATGAATGAAACAGTTTTGCTGATTGGCGGAGAATGTTGCTCTTTGGTGCCTACCAATTGTATAGATTGATTATTTGAGGATGGAACTTGAAAGCTAGAATAGTTGTAGTCATGATGTTCTATAGCCTAGATTTGGTGAGATTGATTAGAATGAAAATAATAATATTAAAAGTTTTTTGTAACTTGAACTAAATGGGGAAATCGAACAAGCAATGCAATGTAACAGTACACTAACTAGACTAACACTAATATACAACACGAAATACATTTTCATTGCCATCAACAATGAAGAACCGGTAAAATGAAAGTTTGTAACTTTGGAACAAGAATGAAAATGAGAAGCTAAAGTGCAATGGAAATAATATCATGGCTACTCCCTCAATACTTGGCTATATTATAATATAAATCTACCCTAAAGCACTCTAAGAAGAAAACGTTCTACTAAATCTTACTCCGAAACATCTAAATTTATTATAAAACCTAAATTACCCTTGTCTTAAGAATCCTAAAACCTTCTACTAATTCTAGCATCTAAATTATTATAAAATACCTAAGGTTACACCTTAGTCCTTAGAATGACAATGGTTTTGAACCCCCTTAACCGACCCAATCCCTTTTAGGACCCACCCATTTAAAAGGGTTTGGAGTCCAAAATTTAAAACCCAAATGAGACCAATCGACCATTTATACATTAATAATAAAAAAATCTATCCTAAAAACTTCTCTAGCTCACCATAACCCCAGTCTTTTAATTTCATTATTTTTCTCTCTATTCAATTGACTTGACTTGTCGTAACTCTATTAGGAACTTTAATGTTTACATATATAACATTATAGGTTCATGATTATTTTTATACAGTTGTTGTAATGCTTAAAAAATATCATGACAAATTATTAAATAGGGCAAAACATTTATTCAGATTAAAACAACGGATTGGTCTGGGTCTGATTTCTAACATATGTCCTATAAAAAATTAAACGCGTCCGGGTTATGGTTTCTAGAGACCGACCTATTGCTCTCTACTTGTTCCTTACAAGTTTACTAATAATACTGAGTCGATAATACAACACTGAGGTAAAATTTGATTATGTTTCTAAGTAAAACAAAAAAAAAAAAAAGATATACCTTTAAACTCACTTCAGCGATCTGTCCTCGACAGTGTGTCATTATTGCTTCTTCTAGCAACATTATAAAAAAAGACTAAGGTTATGATATTTAGCCAACCACTTGTCTTCCAAAATTTGCTTCAAATCAAGTAATCGTAATCAAAGAATTGCATTTTTAAAGATAATTGAGCGAAATTTTGTCAGGCTGTATGACTACAAAACTTGCACTTTTGTGAAAAACCATGAAAACCTATTAATAACAAAATAAAATTAACTGCTACAACTCTTGGTGAATGTTGTGAAGCACCACGCTTTTACCGTTGTCGTTAAATCCTCCATCCTGGCAAGGATGATAGTTTTAAATTAATTGATCAAGGAGACTGGCCTAAATCTGGATGGGAGAAGAACGAATGTCAACAATCAAAAAGTGTTAAGACCAGTTTCACAAATTTCAAGAAGTGTACAGACTCCATTTTTATTTGATGTTACACTTTTCTTAAAACGGAAATTCCTGGGCAATAAATGTAACAATTCATCTATCTTTAGCTAAAAATAGACGCCTTTTCTCATACTTAATTCTTTCTGAATCACATGGGGCCCATTTTATTTTTTCTCCTACCGCCTCTCCACCCTAAATTGCATTGGATTTTTGCAATAAAAAGGGGGTAACACTAATAAAAAACGGGAGGCGGAAGTAAGTGTGTACTGATGTGTAGTTAGTTGTTTTTTTAAAAGTATCCCGAGCCTGTTTTCAAAAAAAAGAGCAAAATTTTGTGGCCGGTGTCCGTAATATTGAGCCAAATTCTATATATAATCAATCAATTAATCGATATGATAGCCTTAGTCCATAATATGGGCCCTTTTCAGCCAAAAACGCCGTCCCCTAAAGTCTTCATAATCTTACAACATCCTAAATTCAAAACATTCTAATAATTTTTGCACTATCTTTGTGCCAGGGATGCCAGAATTTGGTCGTTTATATACTTATTTTGATCCCTACTTTCTTCACTTTCAAAGTCTCATACTTTCGAATCTATCGATGGTAATTTACCCACGCGAGTCATGAATACCACCACCGTTACTAGAATAACTCCCTGCTGTTTTGTATTGTTTTATCTTCTTTAGCTCTTAATCCACAACTACGATAAATTCTTTATTGCTATTCGTTTCCATCATTTATTTCGTCCTCTGACTTATCTTCTGATCGCCATTCCAATTCGTTTCTCCCTTGCCTTGGAATCCAAATTAGCTGGACTCAAGCTTATGGGTATGTGTAAGCGCCCCAAAACAAATAGTATGTCCCGACGCCAAGTATCTAAAGAGCTCGTAAGACTGCTGAGCCAGCAAACTCTCATAGCCGAGAGCCTTAAAGAATCCCTTAAACCACAATCCTACTTAACCAAATTTGAAAGGCACATTGATCATTAAAACCGTAGAGAACAAGGTAAATTTGAGACAGTTCAAGGATGGCCAGCCGTCTCTATTAGCATGGCGTCTCTATGCCTTCCACCCAACTCAAGCTTTTGCAAACTATGCACCCACACGCGTGCTCTGCATCTGTAAGGGGGGAGCTTGTCATCTGTCTACACCATCTTCCACTTTTCTTTGGTCCCAACGGTAAAGCCAGATTACATTTAAGCTGCTTAATATGCGGACAATGCTCATGCGGACCTCACTGTAACCAGAACTCCAATTTGCCTTTGCACTTCCCTCTCAATTGTATTGATGGCAATCGTGTTGAAGATGAAAAGACCTTTGTGAGACCTCCAATTTGATTTGCCAATTCGAAGCACTCAAAGGCATTTGCAAAATACCACATCACTGCCAGAATGTCTGTTGCAAAGGTCTTCAAAAACATTTCATGGCTTTGTTAAAACGACTAATTCAATTCAAGTTCTACCATATGTATACAATCAGTCGTTGTAAGCAAGCAACTGAATAAACTTAACGACCCAAGATTAGTCAAAATCACAGACATGGGTTTTGCAGATCAAGCCTTTCATCCGGGTTTATTCGGATGAATGGGTGCTCCAAAAATGTATCGTTCTCACTTCCATGCACACAGTACCTTATCAAGTCCTCCTAGAATCGAACCTTGTCTATACCGTACCTTGAGAGTGCGAAGACTCTTCCTTGATTTGAGCACCAATGTCAGAATCTGAAATACACAATTAAATATGTAAACCTGCTTGGGTTTTAATCAGAGATTATATTTGTGACCTAAATATTTCCCAGAAATGTAAAGTAGAACAACATGTGAGAGAAATGAAGTGATAACTTGTAAGATGAAGTAGAGAGATGATTCTTACTGCTTTTAAAGACATTACCGCTATATTGCAAGTGAGAGAATTGATCCAAAGAATTTGTTATATGCTAGTATATCTTCTAAAATTTTCTGCAGAATATATAGAAACGAGACGATCCCACCGGGAATGGGTTCAGGGCCTTGGATTTTGTGTTTCCGGTGTTCCTACCGTAGCGATCTGCCGGGACGTTGGAAATAATCTCAAGTAGTGGCATGGGTGTTGACGGAACAGAGGTTCTCCTTTCGGCCGGTGATATTGAACTGTCAGCAGTGGCACCCGGCTTGTCGAGATAGCTTGCGAGTGACTCTTCATGTCAGTGCCCGGTGGTGGCTCATGGGGAGTTGGGGACGTTCGAACAGGGGGGTTTTGATTGGTAGATGGCACTGTTTTGCCGTGGCGGTGAGAAGAGAGGAAATGGATGCACGAATATCTCCGCGCTGGCGTTGGTTGCTTCGAGGATGACAGCACGACATGAGCAGAAGAGAGAGAATGGTGAGGACTGGTAGATCACCATAATTGTATGTTTAATCCACCTGAACTGCTGGGGTGGACATGGAAATAAGCAAAGAAGACCAAGAACGGATACACAGGAACGAATAAGAAAGGAAGACACTAAGAGACAACCAAAAAAGAAGAAGAAAAATGGAAAAAAGAAAAAAAAAATAATGGGGGTTTAGTGTATTTCCATATTCAGGGAAAGTTTTGACATCAAAACACGCAAACAGTAGTATGGGACGCCACAAGTGATTTTAGTGGTTTTATTAACGAGAAATTGCCATGCGTCACGAGATGACGTTTCACAAACATTTTGAAAAATATTGGGTAGTTTTTTTTTTTTTTAAAAAATAGTGTATTGTTTACAACGTTGGACAAAAAGAGTATGTTATGAACAATTCCTTTTTTTTTAATACTAAAAAAAACTAACAATCTCATACTCATATAACCTGTGATAATAACTACGTACTTCCTTTCGGCCGTCCCTCTACCACCTACTACAAACAAATCGATACTCACTAAACCCTAGTTTATACGCTTACCTTACTCATTAAGCATTAGAATAGGTTTGCAGGTCAAATAACGTATAATTTAGAATATAAAAATATTTTTAGTCTTCCCATTACAAAACTACTTGGTACCTGTTAATGCATAAGAATTTTAAATACCAACAACTTTTTATTCAAATAGAGTAACAACGTTATTTAATAACTTCACGTACCAAATCAAATTTAAATATATTGGTATATAAAACAGGTGTCCTTCAATATTGCAGTTAAAGGGAATTTACATCAGGACGTGTTTTCTCAACCACATACTGTTCTCTGTGTCATGTTCCAGTTCATGTTTTGGCATATTTTTAAAAATTCCCCCAAACCACACACTCTAAAATCTCCATATTTATTCAGTTTAGTCCGTTCAGTCGAGTTTAACGGTAAACAGGCCCTATATGGACTACTGCTCCGACGCCCTACCAGCGCTTGGAATAACACGATGGATCGTTCAACTTTAAAGAGTTCTTGCGGGTACTTATAGCACCTGATAGTGAGCATCCATGGTCATAACCGTCCATGACCCAATCATAGGTGGCTAGTCTAACTCAACATCTCCCAACACGGCGGTACTCACTGCACCTATTTAGGTCGATTAACCCAGTATTTGTTGATCCAGTTATCTACTCGTCTCTTCGAAATGGGACGTTAACTAGCGGCAACCACATAAGGCCGGTTCTTGCAGGAACGATGCATCCCTCGAAACCGACCGTGTTTAATGAACTTCGCCTCAATTGAAATTGAGAGGGTTTCCTACAGTAGTTATGAATGCAAAATCGGCAGAAAAAAGTTTCATCTCCATTACAAGTGATATTACTTCCTAGAGAATTCAGATATAATATAAGTCATTGAGTGAACTTCATTGAGATATGTCTTGTTTCGCAAGGTAATTATTGAATACCCATAGCAAGTGGCCTTTGTGATCTATAGATGTGGTGGGAAGCAAAAAGCACGATCTCTGTACATGGGGTTGATTCGTAATAATTACAAAATTCAGGCCGTTCTCCATCACAAGTATAACAGGGTCATAATGCCATAACATGACAACAGTGAAAGAAATAAGAAATTCTGATAATTGCTGAGAATATTGTTATAGCCATCAACAGAAGAATGCTTGTTAATAATAATRATGATAAATAAGGATTACAGGGAATAATGCAGAATGACTATGTTGCTCCTAAACATCCAAAAGAATTAGCATGACTGAGCCCTTTCATTGTAGGCTCAAAGTCAAAAAATAATGGGTAGCCTTATAATTTTAGGACCCGTCGTCATCCTGAGTGACCTATTTTCTCAGTACAGATCAATGCCAAAGCTTCAAACAAAAGCCGGGGGGAACGGTGGACACCCTCTTGCTCGAGATAATCTCATCGAATGTATCATGAAGCTGTTCTGAAAGGCATGCAGGATCATCAATAAGGGTATCAACRAAGACCTTAACGATCCTAGTTTCTTGGGGGGTTGCTCTAATGCTGTACCARGTTAAGAATTTCTGCCTGAARCTTTTGTCGATGTGGCCCTCGCACTCGAGCCAGCGAATCACCTTAATGTAGTACTCTAAGTTAGTGCCCGAAGGGCCATCTCCAACACATTCCTCGTTTTCTCTCTCCATGATCCTTTTCTTGGATGAAAAATGTCTCCTAATTTCCTCTTCCTTTTCAAGCTCTCTGCCATCTCTATCCTTGTTTCGAGATTTGATAGCCCCCTTTTTTCCCGTGCCATCTTTGGAGCTTTCCTGCCGAGAGGGAGTAATTGGCAAGCTAGTTTCATGCCCCACACCAGATGTTACAGTCTTCTTGAAATGCTCTTTTGATCCATTATCAATCATCATTAATGAGTGTTTGGGGTCAGCTTTGACAACATCAGATATATCAGAAGAGTCGAATTTCCCAGTTGCATTCTCCTCATCAGATGCRCAAGATGGGTTGGGATCATTGTTGCAATTGAAGTAATTCTCAGCTTTGTTCTCATTCAAATTACTACAGGGTGCGCCATTATTTGTTTCATCTTCAACTGAAGACGGATTAGAAAGAGTGCTGCAGTTGGTTGTTGGGCTGTGAATCCTTTCCAACGTCGGACACCTGACAGCATCATCGTCGGTAGCAATCCTCGTAGTTAATCGGACTTCAGACGAGCTCAACTCTTTGGTATTATCAAAGGAGACAACCTTGAAAATGTACTCTGTGGCTGGGGAAAGACCCGAGACAATGAACCTTGTTTGYGGAGGGAACAACGTACAAGTCGCTTGTTCTCGCTCTTTTCCATCATCAGCCTTCCGATGCCACAATGTGTAACTCACATTCTTTTCTGATAAARAATTATCGGGACCCAAGATCACTGTGACCGATGTTGATTCAATTGCTTCAACTCGGATGATACTCGGAGCTACCTGCCGTGAAACTGCCAGTGCTGAGGAGGAATCATTGCCTGTAAACAAACCCATACATCARCCATCAAARTTCAAAACACAGCCGTCGGACTTGGGGAATATCAATAATCACGCTTTAAGGRGAATATATCTGGGTAAAAGATTGTAAGTACGAGTACAWTGGTTTGAGATATCCTCAGTTATACAATGTTTAGTTGTTGCAGATGTAWTTATAGAAAAYTAACACTGAATATTCATGGGTAAATCTCTTGGYGATACAGAGTAGTTTGCATGAWTTTCCGATTTYCCCCCCAAAAGTAGAAAAGTTCAGGAAAACTAAGTAAATCATTATCTTAACTGAATAAYACTCTTTACAGATTTCCAAAATAACAAACCAAACAAGTAAATTTTTTTCCCATTGGTTTCTACTGTCTTACTTTTCCTATAATGTTCACATATTTGCTCTTCTGCAGTAAATCTAAATAGCGTAAGCTCACAGTGAGACCTGTCTCTTATACACATCTAGATGTGTATAAGAGACAGGGATGTCTACCCGTCTGGTGTCCTTCGCAATCATTAGTTGTTTCTTCCAACAGCTAGATCAGAACCATTACAATAAAAAGTAAATCAGCAATTGAAACCAGTTTGTGTGATCAAATATCAACCATCAAAAAAGGGTTATTAAGACCACACAATATAATACACAGTAAAATTGAATCCTCTCCGTCCTAATTCAAACTTTGCAAMGCAACTCATCCACTGAACCAAATAGCGAACTCAGAATAATATGCAATATTTATCTACACAAATGGTTATAGTGAAATCACAAGATGGAAATATTTCAATCTAAGACACTTGTAAGATTGAAATGACAAGTCCAGGAGAACTTGGACTTAGAGAGTCCTAGACCCATTAGCTTACTGAAAGCATYGAACAGAGCAAGGAAAATTGCATCCCAGTAACAATACCAAAGCAAACTAACTCTGCAAGTTCTTTATAATTCCATCCCTTGAAGCATCTCTGACAGAAAATTATCAAACTCCTCAACGAAACACCAACCATTCTCAAATCTCAAACTAATGGGGATTTTAGTGCAAACTGGTTTTTTAAAATATGATACCCTTGCAACGCTACTAGATTCTTCTTAATATGATGTATGGGGGATATAATACAAAAACAAAACTCACTGTGGTCTGTTAACAACGTAGCTCATGACCTACAGTCTTTCAAAGGACCATCAATTAGAAATTCACAACTTTTCTTGTGCATCCTATGTCTTTCTAAAGGAAGCCGATGGCAGAATGGAGCCAAGGCTAATGGAAACAAGAAAAGGGTCAAAATAATCCACACATCTGCAATTGTCATACAAAATACAAAAAAAAAAAAAGTCTAATTCAGGAAAAGGCTGAATTAGCATGATATTTGAAGTGGTCAAACTACTGATGATTGGTGAAAAAGAGAACACTCTTATACCAAAGTTAAGTTGGCTAAATTTCTTTTAAGTGGGGTTGACCAGATGAAAAAAGGGTGGAATCACATTACATGGGAAAGTGGAGGATAACAGAGAAACAGATAATGTTAAAGACAGTACAACACTAGCCATAAGATCTCTTTCAACCTCTACATACTAACATGATCCACCACAAAAACCTTTTCAAACTTCCGTGAYCAACAAGCCAAAAATTCATCATAAATCTCAAGCATAAAGCCTAAATATTTGCACCCCGACTATTATCCTCCGCTRTTAGCTTCCTCAGACATTTATCTCTTGCCATTCAAAAGCATTACAGCCAGAATGGTAGTAAAACATTATCTGATGACAGCAACCTACATCCTAGAACTCTTGTAAAATCTCTCTGAGCTGCAAACAATTTGCAAAGGCAGTGCAGGAAAAGTGTCAGCACTCAGCAGTCAACGTCTCAAGAGAAAGGC
>SNQN01002191.1:31522-49555 GCA_008642245.1 Bassia scoparia | reverse complement strand
ACCGACTGTTAATGAAATATGGCAAATTTTTATTGGATTTCAAGGTAATAAAATGATTCTTAAATCATTAAATAACAATTCAAAAAGAAAAATTTTGAAAATAAAAAAACATCCTTAGTGGGATGTAGTATATTTATTGATTGATTGACATGCTATGTAAATGAAGTGTGTCTTCTGATCAGAATTTTTGTTTGGCAGGGAGTGTTTTATTTTTTGTTTTCTTTTGACGGTTAGTTGAGCGCGTTTTGGTTTTTAGTTTTTTAATATTTGTCCTTGCGGTGGCTCTTTATTTATTTGTTTTGATTATTGTTTTTTGTTTTGTATCTCTTGATCTTATCTATGGAGCTAAGTGTTTTAGGTATTGTTGTTTTATTGTTTTTTTGATTGTAAAAGGTCCGACCGCTTTAAGTTCGATTGTTGGGGATATTATTGCTCTGCAAGTATGGTTATTCAACTTATTCTACATCATTATTAGGAATGTCAACAACTACCACTTTTTTGTCACTTTTGATATTATGTTTTTTATTTAAACCTCCATTTTTTATGTTTTGTTTGGCGAATACTATTACTTTCCAGGTTTTTCAAACTTGGTGAAGGCATACTACTTCGAAACAATCCAAATCACCGTGATTTTTGAGCCTATTTCTTGTATTTTCTGAGATCTAACAATTTTATGGGAATTTGTCAAAAAATGAGTTTAGGGGATAGCAGAGAAAGGTAAATAAGTGTGAGAGTTTGGGTGGTTGAGTTGTTTTGGTGGGTGTTTGTGGTTTTGGAGGTGGGACAATAAAGTTGGGTGGTTTTGCAATCGGGATCGCATTGGGGTTGGTTTGTAGTGGTTATTCGGGTGTTTGAGTGGCCAAATAAAAGTGGGTAGTGATTTGCAAAAAAAAATTGAATATGGGATTTGTTTTAATAAAAAAAAACAATCGGGTTTGTTGTTTTAAAGTGGAAAAAAGTGGGTAGTTGTTGCAATTTTTTCATTATTTTGCCCGATTTGCGCTAATCAATATAGTATTGCTTCGGATGAAGAGTTTTTAAGGCTTTATTTGGTTTCTTTTTTGAAATATACATGTATGTAGTTTTTGGATAAGTATATTCCATACTTGTCGATTAATTCTACGAAATGGATTGTAAGTGCCGATTTGATTTTTTTCACATTAATAAAATTTTAGTTTTCGTGTTCCCCAAAAAAAATAAGTGTGTCTTACTGGATTCGAACTTTGATCAAGTCAATTTAGTCCACTTAAGCGCATAAAGCTAAGTTTATAGAAACACATTAAGCATAACTAAATTCAAAACTATAATCGCTTATGGCTTTCTCTCTCTAAAAATTCTTAAAAATCTAATTTTTTTTTTGTTTAATCGGGGTTACATCTTCTTCTTTGGATGGTGGTAGCAATACTTCTCCCTACTTTTTGTTTTTGTTAGTTTATTATGATAATCTCTCTTTCGATTCTTTTGAGAGTTTTTCACAATTTTTGGGTTTTATTATAATCATTTTGTGAGAGTTTGGAGTTTAGTTTTCTTATCTTCCTTGTGGAGGATTAGATTTTTGGGTTGTCGTTTTTGTATGTTGAAAATGGAGATTTAGGGTTTCCATCTCAGAAGGAATTCAGAATCAAAAGTATGTTAAGCAAACAATACGGCATTCAGCGGAGTACTATGCCGATAGAGGAACTCAAGATTGTATTGTTCGGATAGAAGAATTTTTATTAGGACTAATTTTAAATCGAATCTCTGGATGTAAAATAGTTTTAAATGTTTTATATTTTTAGTTGGGAAATTTATGTCTTTCTTCTATTGACTTGTACAGCGGTCTTTTTGACTATTTTCTTATTAATAAAATCTCTTTTTATTCTTCGTCAAAAAAAAAAAATAACTTTCATAAATATACCAAATACCTATGGGTCAATAAAAAGTATATATGCAATAAGATATATTAGAATTCTATTTTATTTTACTAATTGAAATAAATTATTTATGAGCAGAAGAATCAATGGAACTACTAACTAAAATGAAGTATACCAGTCGGGAAATTAATTTGATAAGATTATTTACTCATTCGTTTCTAATAGTGTACTTCGTATATTTGAAATTTTGCACTATTTAACATGATAATCCTTAAATTTCTATTACATATGTATGGTTCTCAGAGTAATGATAGTTATGTCAATCTTTGTTTTGATTCGTCTGATGAGTATAACAAGATTATAATACCATTTTTTGGTCATGTATACAGATTGAAGCTATGATGAAAACATACGATGCATTGAATGCGTGCTAACTGAAGGGGTAGAAACATTTGGAAACGGAGGGAGTATAATATCATGTAATCTAATGATTGTTTAATTCTTGTTTTGTTTTCAATAGTGTATTCAAACTAATCTAAAAATAATTTTTTTTTTTTACTTTTTACATATATTAATTTACTTAAATTATGAAATTATCTTTTTAAATCCAACTTTCATCTAATTTATCAAATAATACTTTACAAAAAATTACACCTATTTTACTAAAATATATATTTATCCGTATTATTTATATAACTATTATTATCTAACAAAAATAAACTATTAAACACCCGTGATAAATGGTGTTAGACCATCCTAAAAAACGGAGGGAGTATTCTATTTTTTTTTTTTTATAATCTTTGGAGATTTTTATTATATATTTTGTGATATTGGTACAAAATAATAACAATTTGAAAGGGAAGGAATTGTTACAATTCACCAAGCCATAAATTCTGACCTTAAGAGTTGCTTAGAGAGAATCGCAAAATTTGATAGAGGATATCCATTCTCCTTTGTGGAAGATGGAGATATATAGCCTGTTTGGAGATCTAGATATATATATATACAGCTTAGTTTATTAATCGAGATGATTGACTAAACAAAGAAACTACTCCATCTGTATCATATTTATTGTACGATAGGATATTTTTTTTTTATATATTTTAAATGTCAAATGTTCAGTTATATGATACCACCGTAGTATATTACGAAATGAAAATATCTACAAAGTTATATAAAGCTTGCATGCACTATTTGTTTAGTGAAAATGGCATAAACTAGAAAACATTATGACTAAAATGATACTATGCTAGCCTATTTAATGGCACTTTTTTGCTTTCATCTATTTAGATTATTTATTTATTTAATATTAATTAATTAATAAGCATTTTTCTTTTGGCACTCATAAATGATAATATAATGCATTGATTGGCATTTTTTGCTTACACTATCCAGTAGGCATTTCCACTATGAATTTTTTGTACTTCGTGATAAAATGCCAACAATAAACATCAGAAGGGGCTTTTCGTCCTTTGCATATGTGCCCACTAGTATAAAGTTGAGCATTAGTTAAAAACGACATTATTATTATTAATTTATTAATCCATCTTGCTAATGCGAGCATTCTAATGTAGTTAGATGAAATATTAAAATGCATGTTAAAATAACGTTTAATATTTATTTAGTTATACGTTAAGATTGTAGTTTAGTGTTTATTTCAATTTAATTTTTCATTTTAGTTGCTTAATTAAAATTCAAAAGCGCTTAATTAATAGCATTTACTTAGGCTCGTGTTTGAAAATAAGATTTATTTCAATACATATTTAAATTTGGAATATGAATATTTTTCAATGACTGGTTTATATACTTTGTCATTTGAAGATCCTTACTTCTGGGCATATTGCGCAACAGCAACAATTCAAACTATGGGTGGAAGAGTAGCATACATGAGGTTTGTGACAAATATCTATGGAAAATTTGAAATTTCACAAATAAAATTTTTTAAGACTTTCGTATTCACAAGTCAATAATAAGTAGGAATGTTTTATTTTGGTCATTATTCCTAAACTACATGTATGTATATTCTTGGCACCAAAGTCAAGTTGGTGATTTTATGTGTACCGGTTCAAGTTGGTGTTGTTTCATATTTGGGCCAAGTTAATGCTGATTGAGGAATATTTGCACTATTTATGAGATCATTAGTTGTTGTTGTGAGTTTGAGCAATTTCTCGTTTTGAAATTCTTGAAATCCAAACATATTATTGTCCAAATTTAATATTCAAACACACATAAAAGGTATTACATTATTTAGTCAGCGCCATAATACAATCAATAACTAATTACAGCACAATAGACTAGCAAAGGTAGCTGTAGGCTAGTAGTGAAAGTGTATGAAAGTGGTTGGTAGGTTGTTGAATGAAATAAAAAAAAAAAAAAACAAATAGATTTGTGCTCTATCTTGTTTCCATGGGAGAGTGGAGGTTGGAAGCATGGACAACTTTTTCAGCCAACAAATAAAATCAGAAATGGTAATTCAATAACTTAACAAGCTTATTCTAATCTTTTATTCTACGTTATGATGCTTTATAGTAAGATAAGATATAATATATATATTTATTAGTTGTACTTTTGTATTATAGTTGATAGTTTTTTTATGTGCCAACGTGCGTGCTTGTCTTTTGAAAAATACTCGTATTCTCATCAAATGTTATATGAGATTTCAATCATAAAAGGATTTATAGCTAAGTAAATACAATTTTCTAATTGTAATTAATTTTGGTAATAATTTATGTCTTCAATAGTTGAAATTCAAATACCACATCTATGTTTTAATACAAATTGAAATATAATGCATATTCTTGTTTCATATTTTTGATAATTAGTCACATAATTATGCAATTTTCTATTAATCACTAATTATTAGAGATAATTATAATTTTTAATTTCATTAGGGTATAAAGTCTTTAAGAGGGGAATAATAATACCTCTCTTATATAATAGAAGATTTGTATTAATTCTTGAAACAAACAAACCAGATCTCCGGGATATTATTAATTTTTATTGAAAATTTAAAGATTTTTCTCAATTATAGCAGTGCGATTTCAACGTATAAAACTTTTAGATTTATTAGAGGGAATTTAAATCAAGATATCCTACAAATTATTCTTGCAATACATCATTACTATTATTCAATGCTAAGCCTAATAATTGTTCTGACGAATAATACATATTGATGTAGCAAAGAGAATGGAAGTTAAAGTTTGATTTTGTATTTGAAGGAGAAAGTATATGCATACAATAATACTGACATATTATGTTTACAAAACAAGTATTTAGGGTGATCAATACGGGCGGATCGGCAGGGTTGTATATCTAAAAGTTAAGCGATCTACCCAAAAAGGGTTTTGCGGGCCATATGCGGGCTGTTCAGGCTGGGCTTTTTGCTAAAAATGATGTGTTTGCGAAATTTATTATGGTTCGGACCATGGTTCATCATGGTCCGGCAAATGTTCATATTTCGAAACTAGAAATGTCTCATTTCACATGGTTAAAATGTTCTTTTTCAAGTGTAAATGTTTATTTTGAAAATGAAAGTACTTGATTTTCGGAAATGAACATTGCCGGGTACATGGTCGCGGGATATAATAGACTATTTGTGTTTTTAGTTTGCCCAAAGTCTTCATTTTTGGACAGGCGGGACGGGCCGGACTAATGTTGATTATCTAAAAAACTAATGCGATTATTTTAATTTTTAATATAGAGATATAAAATATAAAGGTTAGGATATTTCTTTCAACTGTAACTAACTATGTGACAACGTGGGATGCAAGCTATTTAGTAGAATTAAGGTTATTTTTTTTGTTTGTCCCATATTGGATAGGATCAGTTTCTTCTTATTTTATAGAGGTATGTTATAGTGTTTGAGCTTATAGTGACTGTGTGGGAGTGGATTTGGTCTTTGGTTCTTGCGCGCGCACCTCGTCTGTCTCGAACGTGCGCATGGTCTGGTTATTGTTAGAAGCTACTGTTCAGTTCATATTCTTTTCCTTTTCTTTTGTAACGTTATTTAATTTCAATGCATTGATTCTCGCCAAGAATAATGCACATGTTCACTTCTCCTTAGTTTTCTTTCTTATATTGCTTGTTTTGCCAAGTTTTACTATATAAAAAAACACTCCATATTTTTGGTCTCCTTTTCATCAAGTGCATAAATTAAGGTGTAACAATGTTAACTTGAAACGTCAAAATAGCGATTGCATTTAGTGGGCGAAATTTATATAATAAGTGATTTCCGAGCATAAGTGATTCATTTCCCATAGCAAATTTCGTTCTCTATTTGAAATTGCAACGCCATTTTCTACAGCCTATACTAATGGAGTATATGAGAGTATCGGTCATCAACTTTTATACGAGTAGTGTCAATATTCTTTTTCAAATAAATAAAAGTCCATGTAGCCTTGCTTTATTTTTATGCAGAAGTTAATTCATTGTAACAAATTATCGTAACAATTAATACATTGTATCATATATAGATAAATTTGAAAGATTAATATTTTTTATTATATATTTTGTGATATTATAATTAATAGTATAAAAACTAAAGTACACAATCTACGAGATTTAATAATTTTTTTTTTAATTTATAAGTACAAAAGTACAAATACGGTCATACAGTGACCATGTAATTGTTTAATGGTAAATTGTTGTGTTTTTCTGTTACGGGAGGATATATATATATCATAAGAATGAGTAATTTCGTCAGTTCACTTGGAGCAAATCTCTCCATGCATGAATGCATGATCGAATTGGTTGAAGGTACTCATTTTATTATATTTTGATTGTAAAGTATTGTTTTTCATTTTTGAACTATGAATCGGTTCTTTAAGCATATTAATCACGGTTTCACTAAAAACATGCAATTGTAACAAAAGTCAGATATCACACATCCTATTTGCCTCCAATCAATGATAATGCAAAGATGCACATTCCAAAGCTCATTTTTATTCGGTGATGAATAGCCTATATAAGATGACGTGTCACGAAGGGTAAGCTATACTTAAAGTAAAAATGATGTTTAAACCGCATGTAAATTATCTCACGCCAAAGAATTGAACAGGGTGTTATATAAGTTTTGATGTGGTAATCACTCATATTATGGTAGGCTTTTTATGCGTGGGAATCTATAACGAAATTTGGTATGACCAGATGATTATTCCTTGACTAACAAAAAAGTTTATCAATAGAGCAATCCCAGTCGAAATTTTAAAGAAATCCGCAAATATGTTTTGGATACAAATTGCTAATATAAGATTAAGAGAATTGCTAAATTAAATTAAGATATTGAGTAAAGTCTAAAACTATGATACGGTATTAGAGATTAGATAAATACGAATAGTGAATGGAAAGAGGCTTTGATGGTGATTAGATATCTGATATTCAATGCAACGGTCATCAGTGCGTCAAGTACTCGCATGCATGATTCTTGATAGCATGGCATTCATCTATACTAAGATTAATCAAAAACTATAGTGTGATTCAGCTTTTATAAGTGTCGTTCTTTCTGCTAATCATTGATCTAGTTGTAAACATCGTATGTTAGCAAACCAGGCATACAACGGAAAACTCTAAAACTTAGTTGGTCGTAGAGGGCGAGCTTCGTGTGTGTTCTATATTCAATTCGTAGTAGGCAAGAATGCCTATTCGAGTCGAATAACGATTAACGAAGTTGTCTATGTATCCTTGTCTACCAAACAATACCAGCTTCACAACTTAGAAACCCCACTGCACCGGATTAGACAATGGTGGTGGCGCCCAAACTTCGGCGGCCAACATGGGTACTTCGTAGTGTGGGCGCATTTTAGCTATTTGAATCACAAGCCATGGGCGTCAAACTAGGCGAGGGAGCTACCTGGTTCTGTACCAGATACCACACCAAGATCAGAGCTCCCTCGTCTGTTAGCGCATGAAAAAAAAAAACATGCGAAGGCTGCTGTTGGGTGATAAGCTTTGGCTGGTGTGGTTGGAGTGGTATGGTGGTGGTGGTTGGCTTTGCTGCTAGTGTTTGGGTGATGGTTATGAAAGGTGGTATTGGAATGGTTAGGGAGGGGAATCAGAGGAAGGACAAAGAAAGTTATATGAATTGCGATATCAAATAGCATTTCAGTTGTGGTCTTGTGTATCTACTCTAGAAATAACATCGTAAATGCAAATAACTTATTACGTTAATAATTAAACACTAGAGATATATATAAGCTGGGCATTAGAGTATAGTGATAGATATATAAATTTAAGAAGCTGGCATTTTAAATTATTAATCCCGTAATTGGTAAAAGTATTTAAGATTCATATCGTGACTGTAATTATCTTAGAATTACGTGATATCAACACGCAGATTTTGCGACGCAAACGATCATAGATAACATGCTTGTTGTATGAATGACAACAAACTCAAAGACTGGACACCCCTCTTCAAAACTTTTTCCCCACCCTATAATCGACCATAAATTGACGCAACGTCAAAAGTCAAACGATGATTGCTTGTAATTTGGCAAGTATTATTCAAACAAAAGAGATGAGAGAGTATCTTATATATATATAGTATGTTCAAATCAAGAACAGCAGATCCATATGAAAAAGACTAGTTAGTTGGTACCTGAATCATAAGCAAAATGGTAAACTGACTAATATAGCCTAAAGGGAAATAATTGACAGAGGGTTTCTATAAATAATTACTTCAGTCAGGGACTATGGACCTATAGTAGTATATGTATGATACAAGTTGGGACTGCATTATAAGCAACGGGTTTAAGTAAACGAAATTACACTAGGTGTTTTGGCCTCTATTGTACACATCACGGGGTGTTTAGACAGTTGCACGGTCAATATCTTCTTTGAGCATCTAAATCTGACATATAGAGATATTAGAGAATCTGCCTAAAGTTGGATGGCATTGGCAAGTTGGTGAATTGTGAAGACGACGTTGATTACGACCCGCTGGAAAATAAGAGGTTCATGCATATATTAGCATATGAACAGCTTAGAATGGTGCTGCACATACCAAACCAAGACATGTCTACTTAACTCGCTTGGTCCAAGAGATTATCCGTGTTGGCTTTTACAAATAAGAGATATCGATGATTTACTAATCAAAAGTCAACAGTATGTTAAATAATATATAGTGAGAATGCAAGGATTTAATTAATCTTGGAGTAAATTGAGATGCATATATTCGTAATAAATGTCAGGTTGAATAATTTTTGGGAAGGATAAAAGTGGTAGGTTAAAACAAGGTCACTCCAAAGTCCATCTACAAATACAAGAAGGCTGATTTGAGTTTTAAAACAGAAAACAACAATCTTGAGGCTTTAAATGATTCTCACTAAGATCGTAAAAAAGAAGAAGTAAACTATAGGAATGGATCATATTTAAATGAAGAGATAAGGTCACAATGAAAAAGGTAATTGGAAGGATATTTGATTTGACACTAAGGTTTCAGTTTTCACCAAGTTACCAGAAACCATAAGCGGAAGTGATTACTTTTAGTTTTTGAAGTTAGTTTATCCTGAAGGTTGCATCTTAAAAATTAAAACTTATAATTTGGAAAAGACAAGCAGAGGGTTTAATCATTCTGAGTAATACATTGTATCGAAGAAGAGACAGTTGCTCAAGCGCAGAAGATAGAAGAACATTATGTCAACATTTGATATATAGTTCAAAATTTAAAGTTAAGTAAGTCATGCTCATGGTATTGAAAGAGAGGGAAAAGCCGCTATACGCCTAATGATCTCCAATAGCATTGAACACTTATGGTTCATCATCTCAAGAGTAAACTAACATTGAAGATCTGATACCACTTCTTGTTTTAATTGCATAATACGACAGACACATACCTTATAGCTTAATATGATGAATCATTTGATAAACATTTTAGTGACATTTCAATAAGGAATGTTTAGAAAACAATATTTGTTATCTCAAATTAGAAAGCAGAGGAACTTTAGGGAATTGTTACCCATACACTTTGTACCTCCATCTCAGAAAGAAGAAAGGAACATTTAGCAGGTTCACGAGTTTATTCCTATTAACTTTGTCACACTAAATCTGCAAAAAACAGTCGAAGTCAATCTCTATCATGAGCTAAGCAACATCATACAAATTTTATGAGCACTTATATTCTTATGTCAATAATTAAATATATGTCGTGCTTTAGATCTTCCACGACTTTTCATCATTTCTAATTATTCATTGAATGGGGCACGTATATAAATGATTTCTTTACTTATGAACATGTTTTGTCATGATTCAGAACTATTGATACAAGTGCCACTTCTATTTGAATGTAAAATTTTGGAGCAACTATGCAATAGATGAAGGTGGAACAGCTGTAATAAATAATGTATATAATATAAGAGAAAAAGAGTTTCCATTGTGAAACAATGAACTTTAATGAAGACAGGCACCCTTAAATAGACTAAAAAATTAGAGTGTTAGAAAATCTAAATGAAGCATATAGCATTGGACTTTTATACCATGTACTACAATTTCCAATTAAAAGACATCGTAAATGTCATTTAATTTGTAAATACATGTTTGTCAAACTTAAGTTTACAAGGTGTTGAATGAATAATATGGAGTTTAAGTTTGCTTCAATTCCTAAGTAAAGTTCCAAAGATATATTGTGATGTCTGATGTGGTGAAATCTTTATGTGTCATTTCTTTATTAATTACTTTCACTTTGTATTCCCTCCGTCTCCAAATGTTTTTCTTATTTGGTAATTTTCACGAGAATTCAGGTAAAAAAAGTTGAATATTAAAAATACACTGGGAAGAAAAAATGACAAACATTTGCAAATGAAAAGGTAGAGAGAAAAAGTTATTTTCTTTATTGCACACAATTTTCTTAAAAAAAACGGGAAAAAAAGACATGTTAAAGTGATTGATGAGCAAAATTTTATTTCAAATTTCAGGGTAAATTTAAAATGATTCTTAAAATCACAATTCAAATAAGAAAAACTTTGACAAATTAAAAAAAAAAATCTAGGGCGGATGTAGTATTGATTGATTGACATGCTATGTAAAATGAAGTGTGTCCTTCTAGATCAGAACTTTTGTTTGAAAGGAGTAGTTTTACTATTTTATTTTCTTTCGCCGGTGTTGAGCGTCGTCTCTTGGGTTTTAGTTTTTTTAATAAATTTGCCCCTTGTGGTAGCTCCTTATTTTGTTTGATTATTGTTTTTTGTTTATGTCATCCTCCTAGATCTTAATTTATGGAGTTAAGTGTTTTAGGTATTGTGTTATGGGTTTCTTTGATTGTGAAGGTACGACCGCTTCAATTCGATTGTTGGGGATATCTAATTGACTCTGCAAGTATGGTTATTCAATTACTTCTACATCAATTATTATGCCGAATTTGCACGAACTCACAGATAGTATTGCTTCGGATGAACAGTTTCTTTAAGGCTTTATTGTTTCTTAAATTTGAACAATCATACAATGTATGTAATTTTTTGGATAGGTATATTCGTACTTGTCGATTAATTTCTACGAAATTGGATTGTAAGTGCCATTTGATTTTTTCACATTAATAAAACATTTTAGTTTTCGCGTCCAAAAAAAAAAATAAGTGTGTCCTTCTGGATCAGAACTTTGATCAAGTCAATTTAGTCCCAACTTAACAGCCAATAAAGCTAAGTACTTATTAGAAACACAATAAGCAATAAACTAAATTCAAAACTATACATAAATACTACTCTGCGGTAAATGAAGTATATGCAAAATAAAGTACATTAGACTCTATTTTTTTTAATTAAATTGAAATAAATTATTTATAAGAGAAAGAAATCATCTATAACTATATACTAAAACAGAATGGTGATGATGCAATGATGACATCATCCTGTCCACGTGTCAACCTCACACCGCACGAATGATGTCAGTAGCTCATTAATTTATTTTTGAAAAAAATTCAATTAAATTAAATAAACTATTACATTTAAATTTAAATACATTACAATTTTTTAAAAAAACACTTAAATATCATTTATTTATTTATTTAAAAAAAAAAATCTTCTAGAAACTACTTATGCACGTAACAATTTCAAACAATTTTTTTATATACGGAGTACTAAAATATGGATTAAAAAATAATACATACGNATGTAGTATTATTTATTGATTGATTGACATGCTATGTAAAATGAAGTGTGTCCTTCTGGATCAGAATTTTTGTTTGGAGGGAGTAGTTTTACTATTTTGTTTTCTTTCGCCGGTGTTGAGCGCCGTCTCTTGGGTTTTAGTTTTTTTAATAAATTTGTCCCTTGCGGTGGCTCTTTATTTATTTTGTTTGATTATTGTTTTTGTTTATGTCATCCTCTTAGATCTTAATCTATGGAGCTAAGTGTTTTAGGTATTGTGTTATATATGAGTTTCTTTGATTGTAAAAGTCCGACCGCTTTAGTTCGATTGTTGGGGATATCTAATTGACTCTGCAAGTATGGTTATTCAATTACTTCTACATCAATTATTAGGCAAAATTGTCAACAACKACCCACTTTTTTGTCACTTTTGAAAAYAAYTACTGTTTTTTATTTAAAACAACTACCCACTTTTTATGTTTTGTTTGCGAATCACTAYTCACTTTCAGRTTTTCAAACTTGTGAAAGGCATAACTACTCGAAAACAACTCCAAATCACGTGATTTTTGAGCCTATTTCTTGTATTTTTCTGAGATCTACAACTTTTATGAAGGAACTATGTCCAAAAAATGGATGGATAGCAGAGGATAGGCTAAAAATTAAGTGTGACGAGGTTTGGGTGGTTGAGTTGTTTTGGTGGGTGTTGGGTGGTTTTGGAGGTGGGGGCTGGGGAACAATTATATATGGGGTTTGACAATTGCAGGGATCCGCTATGGTGGCTGGTTTGTCTGTAGTGTAATACGGTGAGGCCAAAATCCAAAAGTGGTTAGTGATTTGCAAAAAAAAAAATTTGAAAATATGGGTACTTGTTTTTAAATAAAAGAAACCCCAATCCGGGTTGTGTTTTCAAAAGTGGAAAAAAAAAAATGTGCTCGAGGGAAAAAGTGGGTAGTGTCGTGAAGGGAGGTAGTTGTTGGCAATTTTTCTCATTATTATGCCGAATTTGCGCTAACTCCAGTATAGTATTGTTTCGGATATGAAGAGTTTCCTTTAAGGCTTTATGTTTCTATTTGAACAATCATACAATGTAGTTGTATTTTGGATAAGTATCTATTCATACTTGTCGATTAAATCTACGAAATTGGATTTAAGATTGCCATTTGATTTTTTCACATTAAAAAACTTTGTTTTCGTGGTACGTCAAAAAAAATAAGTGTGTACTTCTGGATCAGACTCTATCAAGTCAAATTCCAAGTCCCAAACTTAACACGCCAATAAAGCTAATACTTACAGAAACACATTAAGCAATAAACTAAATTCAAAAACTAATAATCCTTCTAGCATTTTCTCTCTCTAAAAATCTCTCCAAAATCTAATTTTTTTGTATTCATCGGGGCTACCATCATCTCTTTGATGGTTGGTAACCCCAATCTTCTCCCTACTTCTTTGTTCTTGTTAGTTTATTCGATCGATTAATCCTCCTTTCGATCCTTTATAGAAGTTTATCCACAATTTTTGGGTTTTATCATTATCTCATTTTGTGAGAGTTTGGAGTAGTTTCTTATCTTCCTTTGTGAGATTAGGATTAGATTATCTAGGCTTTCGTTTTGTATACTGTTGAAAAATGACGATTTAAGGGTATTCACAATCTCAGAAGGAATCAGGAAAATCACAAAGTGTCACCCCAAACAACTACGATATACAAATCAGGCGACCTTTAGCCGAATCAAGCGAACTTCACGGATTGATTGCTATCCGGCATGAAGATTATGTTAAGCAGCTATTAAATCGAATCTGCGATGTAACTAGTTTTAAATTTTCATATTTCTTGGAATTTGTTTCTCTTCTATTGAATTGTAAAGGGTCTGACTGATTTCTTATTAATTAAAATCTTTATTCTTCCGTTCAAAAAAAAAAAATAAATTCAAAACTATACCACAGAATACTACTCTGCAGGTTAAATAAAAAGTATAATGCAAATAAAGGAAATAGTTAACTCTATTTTTTTTAATAAATTGAAAAATTATTTATGAAGAAGAAATCATGGAACTAACTAAACTAAAATGATAGTGGATTAAATAGATTATAACATCGAGATTCTAAATGAAGTTATTTTACTCCATGTTCTAAAGGCTTACTCGTACATAGTTTAGATTTTGACCACTATTAAACATGATTAAAATTTCTAAATTTCTATTAACAATAAGTCAATATATATCATGTGAAAATCTTGTTTGATTCGCGTCGATGAGTACTAAAGATTATATAATTTCTTGAGGTAATGTATAGTGATACTATGATGAAAATACGTATCGCATTGACAACTGACTAAAGGTGTTCTTATTGAAGCAGTAGACTTTCGTTAGTAGTAGAGTCATTAGGAAGGGGAGATATATATCAGTACTCCTATGTGTTGTATTATTTGTTTTGTTTTCAATATTGTTTCAAACTAACTAAAAATAATTTTTTTTTTTACTTTTACAGATTTAATTTATCTATTAAATGAATTATCTTTTCTAAAATCAACTTCATTACTTTAACAAATATTTACAAAAAACGAACTTATATTTACCTAAAAATATATATTACTCGTATCGATAATTTATTAACCTATTTACTTAACACTCAAACTAGTAACACAGTGCTAAATGTTATGAAACATAAAAAACGACATGGTAAAGGATATTTTTTATTATTATTTAGTATTTTGGAGACTATTTTATATTATATTTTGTTCGAATTTTCCACAAATATATTGAAAAGGTAAGAAAATTTACAATTCCCAACAACATAAATTCTGAACACCTATAAAGACGTTGCTTAGCAAGAGAATTCGCACAACATTTGATGAGGATCTCCATTCTCCCTTTGTGGAAGATGAGATATTCAGCCATGTTTGAGGCATTACGTACTTAAATCCTAACCATCAGCTTAAGTATTTATATCGAGATGATTGAACTAACAAAAACTACTCCATCTGATCATATATAATTTTGTAACGAGTAGGATATTTTTTTTTATATATTTTATGTCAAATCGTACAGTTAATATCATACCAAACCGTAGTATATTACAAATGAAAATATCTACAAAACCGTAATATAAACAGTTGCAGCACTAATTTGTTTCGTGAAATGGCATAAACTATAAAAACAATATGACTAACAAAGATTACTATGCTAGCCTTACTTAATGCGCCACCCTTTTTGCTTCAATCATAATTTAGATATTTAATTATTTAATTATTTAATTAATTAATCAACGCAATCTTTCTTTTGGCACTCATAAAATGATAATACTAACATTCAATTGATTGGCATTTTGCTTACCGCTATCACAAGTAGGCATTTCCACTATGAATTTTTTTGTACTTCGTGAATTAAATTGCCACAATACACTCAAGGGGGCATTTTCGTCCTTTGCACCTATTGCCCCACCCTAGTATAAAGTGAGCATTAGATTTAAAAAACGACATTTATTATTAATTATTATCATCCTTCTCTAATCGGAGCATATCAAATGTCAATTTAGAATGAAATTATTAAAATGCATGCGTTAATCACACGTTAATATTTTATTTAGTATAATCGGTAAGATTGTAGTTAGTGTTTATTTCAATTTAAAATTTTTACTTTAGTTAGCTTAATTAAATCTCAAGACGCTTATTAACTAGCATTACTTAAGTGGTTGTCGAAACATAGATTTTCATTTTCAATACATCATTTAATTATGGAATCTGAATATTTCAAATACATGTTCATACCTTTCATTATGAAATCCTTACATTCATGGCATAATTGACGCAACACAAAAATTCAAACTCATGGGTGCAAGAAGTAGCATACATGAGGTTTGTGAGAAATTATTCTATTGGAAATTGAATTCAAGACCAAAATAAATATTTTAAGACTTTTTATTCACAAGTCAATAAATAAAGTAGGAAATGTTTTATTTGGTCATTATTCACTACACCTGTATTCATTTTTGCACCCAATAGTCAAGTTGGTGATTTTATGTGTACCCGTTCAAGTTGGTGTTGTTTCATATACCTTGGCCAAGTAATGCATTGCAGCAATTTTGCCCATATTCATGACGACTCATTAGTGTTAGTTGTAGAGTTTGAGCAAATTTCTCGTTTGAATTTTTGACATCCAAACACTATTATTGTCAAATTTTATATTCAACACACCATAAGGCTAATTACAACATTATTTAGTAGGCCATAATACAACTCATAAACTAATTAGCACAATAGCACTAGCAAGTAGCTAGTAGGCTAGTAGTGAAAAGTGTTGAAAGTGGTTGGTAGGTGTTGAATGAAATAAAAAAAAAAAAAAACAAATAGTTGTGCTCTATTCTATGTTTCCATGGGCAGGGGAGTTGGGAAGATGGAAACTTTTTTCACAAAACAAATAAAAAACCAGAATGGCTAATTACAACTTACACAGCTTATTCTATTTTTTTAGGCTTACGTTAATGATGCTTTTAGTAAAGCAATAAGCATTACTTTTAATTTATTAGTCTAGTATTTAATAGTTGACTAGTTTATGTGCACACGATGCATGCTTGTATTATGAAAAAAATACCTCGTATTTCATCAAAATGTTATATGATGATGTATCATAATAAAAGATTTATAGCTAAGTAGCAATACAATTTATCTATATGTAATTATTTGTAAATAATTATGTCTTTCAAAGTTGAAATTCAAAATACAACATTAATGTTTTAATACAAATTGAAATAATGTTCTTGTAATTTTTGACTAATTAACTCACATAATTAATGCAATTTTCATATTTAATCAAATTATTAAAGGATCAATCATAATTTTTAAATTTCATTAAGGGTATAAAGTCTTTTAAGAGGGGACACCATCTTCCTCCCCCCTTCCCTTATATAATAGAGATTTGATTATTCATGAAACAAACAAAAACCAAGATTCTCACGGACTATTATTGACTTGTTTATTAGAACAAATTTAAAAGATTTTTCTCAAATTATAGACAGTGACACGATTTCAAACGTATAAAACTTTTAGATTTATTAGAGGGAAATTTAAATCAAGAATCTCTAACAAAATYATKCTTCAATCCATAKTACYATTATTAATGCTAAGCTAATACAAAAATTGTTCTGGACGAATAATGAACAATATTGATGATAGCAAAAGAGCATGGAAAGTTCAAAGTTTGTTGTTTTGACAAGGAGAAAGTACTAATCAATCCAAATAATACTGCCAATATATAGTTTAAACAAAGTACTTAGAGGTGATCAAATGGGCGGGTCGGGCCGGGCTTGTATATAAAAAGTATAGCCGAAATCTGTCGAAAAAAGGACTTTGCGGGCCATTGCGGGCTTGTTCGGGCCAGACTTTTGAACTAAAAAATGACGTGTTTAGCGCAAATTCTATTATGATCCCGGGACCATGGTCCTCATCATGGTTCCGGGCAAATGTTCATTTTCGAAACTATCGAAACTAGAAATGTTCATTTTCAAGTGTAAATGTTCATATCTGAAAATGAACACTTGTATTTTCGGAAATGAACATTTCTATTTTCGGAAATGAACATTTGCCCGGGACCACATGGTCCCGGGACCATAATAGACCTATTGTGTTTTTAGTTGCCCAAAGCCTTCACTTTTTTCGGACGGGCCGGGACGGGTCGGACTAATGTTGATTACCTCTAAAACAAACTAATGCGATTATTTATTTTTAATATAAAGATAAATAAAATATAAAGGTTAGGATAATCTTCTTTCAAAACTGTAACCTAACCTATGTGACCAACGTGGGAAATGCAAAGCTATTCTAGTAGAAATTACAAAGGTTCATTTTATTTGTTTGTCCCATATTGATAGGAATACAAAGTTTCTTCTTATTTATATAGAGGTATGTTATAGTGTTTGAGACTTAATGTGACTGTGTGAGGAGTGGATTTGGTCATTTGGGTATCCTTGCGCGCCGCCGTGGTCGTCTGTCTCGACACGTGCGCAATGGTCTGGTGTATTGTTAGAACGGCTACACTGTTCAGTTCATATTCTTTTCCTTTTCTTTCTGTAACCGTTATTTATTCAATTGCCTTGATTCTCGCCCGCGAATAATG
>SNQN01002191.1:0-31497 GCA_008642245.1 Bassia scoparia | reverse complement strand
AAGAATAATTGCCACAATCGTTACACTTCTCCTTCAGTTTTCCTTTTCTATATATTGCTTGTTTGCACCCAGTTTTACTCATATAAAAAACACACTCCAATATTTTGGTCCCTCCTTTCTCAAGTGCATAAAATAAGGTTACAATGTTAATACTTGAAAACGTCACATAGCCGATTGCATTTAGTCGAGGCGAAATTACTACTAAAATAATGATTTTCCACCGCAAGCATAGTGATTCATTTCCCATACAAATTTCGTTCTCTAATTTGAAATTGCAACCCACATTTCCTACAGCCTATACTAATGCGAGTATAGACGAGTATCGGTCACACACCACTTTTATACGAGTAGTGTCAATATTTCTTTCTCAAATAAAATAAAGTCACAATGTAGCTTGCTTATATTTTATTGCAAAGAAGTATATACCATTCGTAACAAAATTATCGTAACAATTATACATTGTACATATAATCAGATAAAATTGAAAGATTAATATTTAATTATATTATTTGTGAATTATAATTACTAGATAATAAAAACTACAAGCAACACCAAATCTAACGAGATTCAAATAATTTTTTTTTAATTTATAAGTCACAAAGTCACAAATCACGGTCAAAGTGACACTGTAAAAGTTTTAGGTACAATTGTTGTGTATTCTGTTACGGAGGATATAATAATATTCCAACCTAAGAATGAGCAATTCTCTAGCAAGTTCCACTTGGCAGCAAATCTCTCACATGCATGAATGCATGATCGAATTGGTTGAAGGTACACCATTTATTATATTTTGATTGTAACGTAATATGTTTTTCATTTTTGGAACCTATGAATCAGGTTCTTTAGCATATTTAATCTACCGGGTTTCCCCCAACGAAACCAACCATACAAATTGAAGTTTACACCCAACCCAATCACAGAATCGATTCATGTTCTAGTTCTACAGACAAACCAAACCTCACAATCTAATCAAGACAAACGACCCCCATCTTGAGATGAGCCACTGCTCCCTACTATCAGCAAATGAATAAACACCGCAAATAACGAATGATTCCACCCCAACAATTTCAGTGCCATAAAATGTGGCTACCTCTAAATTTATTGAAGAATGCCCATCCTTCTTCGCGGTTAGTACGCGCAAGATTAAGTTACTTCGAGTTGTCGCTGCTTAATAAAACACGACTACGACACTTGTTTCCTTACCGAATAGCTTAGAATTCTGGGTGTCGAAATAGTTTCAAAACACCGATAAGTCAAAACAATAAACACAGATCACAAAGCAAGATAACAATGTAAAACAAAAAATCCCAGCATTTTAAAAATCCAACCCGCCATGATCAGATATTAAAACCAAGCTTTAAATCCTCAACTGTCCAGACACACAGAAGTGCATGTAAAATACCAGAGAGAGTGTCGATTGTTATAAAATAAATCAATCGTATGTTGGACTTATATGCTCGAAATTTTTTGAATCCACACACACTAATATATGGAATAAATACATGTTAAGAAGTTTAATAATCTTATTCTTACTGTGCTTGATAAAGAAATCACCTTTAATATATTGCGCTGTCATATCGAAAAATAAATGTACGATTTATGCTTAGTGGACCAGAGTATTGTTAACTCTGCTATTATCCATCTTATTGATTCACCTATTAAATTGACTAATATCTTAAACACCAAAATCAATATTAGTTAATTTAACTCAACTCCTTCTAGCTCTCTCAGCCCCTTACCCCAACCAACACCGAATAATTCTACACCCAAACACTGATTAAAGGTATACTCCCACAAGGCTCCACCATTTTGTCTATCATCTATTTGATTGATAGTGAAATACGATAAAGCTGCCAACAGTAATACGAATCTAACAGCAAAGATTATGAAACCTAACACATGTTATTTCGAATTAAAGAACAAATAAACCGAATGTAGTAAAAGTCTAAAAACTTTCTGAGATAGTATTAGAGATAGACTAAAATAGAATAGTTGAAATAAGAAAGGCCCGAGTGTATTTTAGGAAATTGTTCGTTAATAAGCAATGATTGATATTGATTCAATTGTCAACAGATTGTCCTAATCAACGTCGCCCCGGACAACGCTCAACATCGCATGCGCAACAAATGACCATGTTCATTGATGCATGCCTTCCTCTCACGATTTAGGACTCTACCACTGATGTGTCGATTAACATACCGATTCAGCTATTTATAAGTTCGTTTCTTCGCTCAACATCATATAGCATACAAATATAGTTAGTAAAACATCTCGTTGATGATGCTAGCTCTACCACGCATACAACGGAAAACTCTAAAACTTCGTTGAGTCGCTAGAGGAAGCGAGCCTTCGTAGTGTGTTAACTACTATTGCAATTCGTTTTAACAGTATCGATGCTATCTCCCGTGAAAGTCCGCGCAAACGAATTTGAGAAATCGAAGTTCGGTTATAATTTCCTGTCTCAAAAGGTATACCCAACCTGCACCTATATCTTGACAACACAACCTAGACGCCCAACACCTCTGGCCCATCCATTATTGACCCAATGCGCGTTTGCGACTCCCCCAAATCTGAGCGCGTTAATTTTCCCCGCACCCAATAGAAGTTTACCACTTGAGCCTAGTGTCGCCAAGCACCGCCATTTGCTATTTGAAATCACAAATGCGGTCGGTAACCACCAACTGCGCTCCAAAAATCTTCGAGCGAGAGACGAACTTCACAGAGCGTGTGCTCGGCTTCGCTTAAACACCGAAACGCGACTACTGCCATGCCCATGGCTCCCTCGTCTGTCTTTAGCGCCCCATGAAAAAAAAAAAACATGCGCAAGGCTTGCTGTTGGGTCGTGGCCATTCGGCGGTTAAAGATTTTTTTTTGTAGTAAGAATGAGAGATTTAAACCGGCACATTGATTCTTTTATGCCCCTTTGTGTGTGTTGTCCTAATTGACCATAGCCAAGCTCTCTCTAGTGCTAAAATGTAGATGCAAGGTTATTACAACAGGTGGTATTCCGAGCTTACTTCACTCAAAGTTAGGAGAGATGTGGAGCGCGATCACGAAGAGAAAGAGACCATCAGCAGCTCTTAGTTATTCATAATTATCGAATTGCCGGACTTGTTTAACAAAACCACATAGCATATTATCAGGTCTGTCATGACTTGTCACGTATCACATACACTACACGAAATTACTCGCTGCAAATACATTAATTCGTTAAATAATGTACAACTAAAGAGTAAAGGACCACTTAAAAGCTCTGCAATTGAGCCTGGTGCTAGACATTTAAACATTTCAAAGAACAATCCGTGCAGTGGTATAATAATACCTATTAATTTTTGTCACAACGTACAATGATTGAGTTACAAATAGAGTCGCTTCTAGAGATTTACCATTATTTCTGTCAGTAGAGCACTGGTCTTAGACCTTATCCTTAGGAGAATTCCCAGTGATATCAACCAACAGAGAGGCCAGATCTTCGACCCCAAGAGACAAGTGCATACAGCGAGTTATTACAACTCTTTTATCTTATAAAATAATACAACTGCCCTTCACATGAATTCGAAATCCGCCAACATGAGAACAAACCCTATAATAAAACCTCCCAGAACCTACTCTGTGCCCATCCTTACAAAAACATCTCAAAACCCGAAGCTCATTTCGACTTATTTCTGCCCATATACCCGCATAACCACCGCTCTCCAAAAGTTCCATAATATACCGAAATCTGCGCCCCCGTGCCTTGTAAATCTTGGCAAAGTAACACCTTATCAACAACCACCACCCCCAAAGTACCCAGTAACACTGCATATACTTCCTCCAATAAAAATCGTTCGCTACCAAAAACTCCCAATAACAGCCGATCACCCCAACGCCAGTAACTATTCATAATCCAAACGACCATAAGTTCAACGCTATAAATCATGGTAACGTCCAGGTCGCAAAGAAGCCCACAATACATGACCGCGTTTCTCCTTCTCTTTCTTCTCTCTCTCTCGTCACCCGCCGCTACGTGCTCTTTCTCCCCTTCCTCTTTCTCTTTCTCCGGTGTGCTGCCTGCTCACCGCGGAGCTCTCCGGGCCCCTCATCGCTTGCTGCCGCTACTGCTCACGTGGCCCCCACGCCGCACACCGCACGTCTCTGCTCTCTCTTCTCTCTATCGCTACCCAATTTCGCGTAAGTTCAATGTTTTTTTCAATTTTGTACAATTAGTTAATTTCTTAACCATCTCTCACTCCCCTTCACTAAACACGAACATTCACTGCAAGCACTCTCCTGCACCAAAATTCACTCCAAATCACTCTCTCATGCACAAAATTCCGCTGCCCAATTTTGTTAGTTAATTTTTAATTTTGCTTCTTTTCAATTTGGTTTTATATAATTTTTGATGCAGCCACCACCACTGCCGCCACTGCGACCCATAAGCCGCTACCGCCGTTCCTCTGAAGTTTGTGGTTTTTTTTGTTTTTTTATTTTGTTTAATTTTGTTTAAGTTTGTTTTATTGGCACCGGGAAAATCCTTGGCTCACGGTCCTTCAAAATATGGGCGAAAATGATCCACGTGGCAAACGCTACAATTAAATTAATCCGACTAAACGACGTGAGAACCGACGTTCTAACACTGACAATGGTAGTAAGGAACGCTCGGAAAGCAGATGGGACCAAGTGTCACTCATCCAAGGGATGCCTTGGTTTTTGAGATTGCCTATAAATTACCCCGAAAAAACCAAGAAAACACACCACAATTTATCATAGCATTTATTACAAACTCCAACTACTTGAGAGCATATCCTCACTACTTTCTCTCTCTAAGCTTGCACTGTACTTTCCCTAACCCATACTTACTTCAAGCATCGGAGCGGAGATAATCCAAATAGAATTCTCCTTTGTGCAGGTGCCAGGCAAGCTTTGGTTGCTAGGAGCAAGAAAGCAAACCTCTATAGCCAGGCCGAGATCGGAGAATTAGCCCAGAGACGTTCAACGTGCTAATAGGAATGTCAGCTCTCCAGAGATAACACCTGACTTACTATAGCAAGCCCCTTAAAAACCGGGAAAATTAATTTTGACAGAGGGTTATCTTAATCAATACTCGTCTGTAGGAGCAACTAATTGACTTTGTAATAGGCCTAACCACCTGCCTATTCTTGCGTCCTAATGATACAAACACACGCTGGAAGCGACGATGTCATTATTGAAATAATTGTAGCTAAACGTCATCCCCATATATGCATGCAACCGAAACGGATTTTTCAATATGTTGGCAAGAGCTCGTTACTACTTAGTGTTTGGAGGCCCCACTATTTGTCCAAGAACAAAAAATTAACGACTCTTGCAGGAGGATGACCATACAACACGGAGGAGACAGTGTGCGATTCTAGGAACAGCCCATGTGCCCACATCTAGGAGGAACATTGCATACTGTGGACAATCTAAAATCTTACCCTTCATGAGGTATACTTGACTGGATCTACATCTGACCCAGAAAGCACTACGCGTCCGATGACAATGGCGTCGTATGTGAGGTCCAGAACAAGTTCCGACCAATCGTGCGGTCTACATCACTGTTCTCCGAGAAAGGCTTTAGAATACACCGTACAGGAGTGATTCACGGACCACCTGCGGAAAATGTGAAAGATCGGTTCTCATGTCCATAAATTAAATATTAAGCAATATTGCCAAACGCCAGCGGAAGCAAATGATGCATTCGACAGAGCAATACCACATGGAACTAACCCTACGTCAGACTTCACTTAATAGACCACATCCCAATATCCTCCCTGACAGTTTCGACAAGAGTACATGAGTCCCGACTGTGTCTTCGTCAGTATACTCTCAAGGGAATGGAGCAACATTTCCAAGGGAGAGATGCAACAACTATGATGTGCTTTGACCTTTCACCAATAAAATATCACACATACGCCGCCAACACTAACTTCCACGGCCCCGATGAATATCGAACCCTAATTAGCAAACCCAATTACTACTGAAACATTGTTCCCCAAGACTATCTACCCAAAGCGGGAGAATGCCCAGTCCGCTTTGATAAGCTCTATGATGCTATAATGAAATACAGTGCAATAATTAGTGAGAAAGGCGTAAGACTTATAAATTAACTTGTGGCCAGGGTACATGTGAGAATGTGAGGCACACTATTAGAGCGATGACTTCGTAATTGTAATATGAACTTTTCCTTTTCAGGGCTCAAATTGAGTCATCAATTAAGTCTCTTCTGTAGGAAAACGACCAAAGTGGGCTCTCTGTCCGTGTCTTATTAAGAGAACGAAGAGTATCAAGGTCATCTACTCCCAACTACGCGTGTCCCCCATTCACCTAATTACAATTCTCCTCACAAAAGCATTACAAGAAAGAGAGACCCTAGCCTTTTGAAGTTGTGTAACTCTAACAAGAGGAACATACACCCAAACCAAAATTACACTCTCCCTGAAACTGCTGCCGAAAGCATACATTGACCAGGATAGACTTACATTTTACCGCTTATAACGATTCAATCTTTCATCAACTGACAAGACAACAGATGAATTCCATAGTGATAACAGTAAAAACATAGTCAGGAATGACAATGGTGCCACGCAAACGTACACAAAATAGAGACCAGATAGCATTAAAGACAGGACCCCACAATTGAAAAATTGGAGTTATCAACTTTGCGACGGACGCATGATCTGAAATGTACTTGAAAAGACACGTACAGAGCTTGTTGGTTCTTCATATAGGCCCTTTTGCACAAGACCATACAATGCTATTCCATCCAGAAAGACAACCATTGCTAGCTGGAAAGTCACAATATATCATCTATTGATCTATTATAGTGTTTAGAAAGCTTACACGCATTCAACAGCCGGTACTGAAACCTTTCTGCTTGTAGCAATGACTGTGCTCAAAATGTGATACCCCTTTCTACACAAGAGTGTGGCTCAAATATGAAAGAAGCAAGCCAACCATATTGTTGGAGCGTAGTTGAGAATCTCTAGTATCTGTTCTTGTACATTCTCTAGACAATAAACCTTACAAAACCTGTACACGAAAAGAAGGCAGACAGTGATCTTCAAAACGCATGGGCGAATGTGCACAAAGGATAATTAGAACGAGTATGACAGGAACAACAACGCGCGAATTGCTCCTATGAGCAATTATAGAATAAGATGTAATGATCTTAGTAAATCAACAAAATTGTAAAAAAGTTACACAGTAACAGGAGATCACACGTATGCGAAGGGCGTATCCACTCGCTATCAATTCATCGCCCAAAGAGAAGTGAAGTATAGGAACACAGCGCGGACACTAAAACGCGCCTAACAATGATCTTCCAACCCGTAAGCCATTGCAAAAAATAGCATGATGCATGTTTCTCATCTCTCCCAAGAGTATAAACAAACATGAGTGTGAGGAGAGATCACTACGGATAAACCAACTACTCTGCCAGGTAGTATTAAATTCGCTCCAAGAGGGGCTAGAATTACCCACTCCTACCCCACCCAAGCACCACTCATTGATATGTATGACGAGAGCACAAATCGGAGAACTATGACTTAGAGAGACTAATAACGATGTTGCAATAAAATTTCCCATATTTACGACTTAGAACACCGCTTCCTATTCAAGGACAAGAGAAACCAACGCAGTGCCTTTAGAAATACGCCAAGACAGCAAGTACTGTTGATGCGAACTTTGTCGACTTCTCAAAATCTCAAGAAACTGGTCAGAGAGAAAGGAAATAACGTTCCTAAGTGAGTATGTACCTCCCACCAACCTACTCAAAACTTTTAGTAGCACGCCTCACATGCCAGAGAACATAAGACAAAAGAAAAACAGGTCTTAGTACCCAGAGGTCCTCCACGATTTTGCTCACAGACGGATCCCACATTAGACTTAATGATGTCACACTAAAAATCCGAACAAAAAAAAACAGTCGAAGTTCCACATGCTCTATCATCGACGCTAGCAAACACCATTAAATTTATGAGCACCTCTATTATTCTTCTGTCAGTACAATCAGACATTTACAATATAACTGTCGTGCTTAATAAGATCCCATGTAACAACCCAAAGAACTAGTCAATGCATCTACGTGAATAGAACAGTTAATTGAGAATCCTGCATCTAAAGATGGTATGGGCATCAGTTATCATATATTATTCCCCGTTTCCTCATATATAGCCAACACACATGTTCCTTTGCGTGTCTATCACTGAACTTCCAAACGAACCTACTTTGTCAACTGAATACCACAAGTGACCAACCTCCTACCTATTTGACATGGTTAAAATTCTTGGTTTCAAGGCACTCAACAGCATTCAATGCACCATACAGTCCAATGTGAGACGGAGTTATCTGGAGCACCCAACCCATGGTGAATCACGCAAAAGATTCATATAATGTATAAATTAATAACATCCCAGAAAAAGATTTTCCCTTGAATGCAGAAACTACAGAGATGATTTGAAACCTTTAAGAGATCATACGACATAACCAACCATGAGCAACAGACTCCCCCTTTAAACACAAAATGTAGACGTATAACGGCTTAATGTGTAGAGATCAGAAGCGTATTGCTCATGGTCAAAAGTACAACAGAATGAAAGACAATCTCTGACAAATGACCAACCCATTTCAACAATTGATAAGACTTATCTTACTCTTCCAATTAGCCACCAAAACGTTGTGGACACTCAGCAGAGACAGCTTTGAACACCTTTTGAACCCCACAAGAGACAAATATTTTTTAACAAAGCCACATCCTGACAAGTTGTTCTATACCAACAATTTCATCAGCGAGCACATGATTATCCTGATACCAAAAACCAAGACGGACCTGTGACCTAAGCCCCCATATTACCATCGTCAACCTATACTAGCTCATAGAATCAAAGATCCAAGCGATACGGGTACCGTACCCGATCTAGACATACCAAGACCTGTACCTCTTATGCACAAGACTTCGCTTTGTGATATCCAGAAAATTCGGACCGAGAAGAGAAGAGGACACGTCAGACACTACATAATGCACTAAGGAGAATCCAGGTCACAGCGTGTAGGGAGATATGGTTGATCCCTTACTCGATTGTCAGTATTTTTGTATTCGATTGTTTTTAAGAGTCTGGTCCTTGACTTCTCTCTTAAGAGACAAGAGGTCTTGTAATAAGCATGTATAAAAAATGATGTGAGCAAATGAAAAAAGAGATAAAATTCCTCCACCCCTTCCTCACATCTCCTCTAAAGACTCTCACTAATACCCTAATTTCAACTTAAGCCAGTCTAAAATCCGAGGCCTACACCCGAAAGTCCCTAGGTTAGGCGAGAACGCTTCTACTCTCAGCCTCTAAATCCAACTCTGAGAATTCTGAAAATTATGTAAAATTCAGTGTCAACCATTGGCACTTTAGGAAAAGTAAATAAGGAACAGTGGTAAAATTAGAATGAGGGAATTTATCATTCGTCCGAACAATTTAAGCTGTCTGCATTAATTTTAGGATTGTCGACCAGGAAGACGATCCAAGATGAGATACTATCCGATCTCCGACATCACTACCACCACCCTATGTTGAAGGAGATTCTACATCTCACAAAGAAGAATAATCTCCTTTTCACATCGGTAATAACTTTGCCTTACTTCGCCACTATTAGTGCCAAGACCCTAAGAGAAATGAGCATCTTACAATATCCATGACCTGAAAATTCTGAAAGATGCTTATCCACAAGTATGAGATGGAGCATTGTATTACTAATTACTCAAAAAAAAGAAAGAAAAAACCACAAAATCTCCACACAACAACGAGTTTTTTTGTTCCATTTCATGATTTACATCAAAGTATAGGCAAATGGAACACAATAAACCGAATGAGATATCAGCATAGATACTGGATATGCTCAATTCTAATTAAGAGGCTCAGGATATGTTAGTGTTTCTATGCCATTGCCGAACAATCGCGTATCGAACAGATACTTTAATTCTCTAGCATCAGCTAAATAAAAGATAAAACACCAGATTGAGCGAGTGCGTGATCAATCTTTAAATAGCAGCCTTTGAAGTTTCTTATTTCCTCACAAGTTGAATAAGCCCCAGCCCTGTTACGAAAAAACTTATAAAGGTAGAATCAACGCATATAAGATAGAAGAGAGCATAACAGAGTAAAGTACATTGACCTAGACGCCACAACGGAGATGAAAACTCACCAACCGTGGGGGGTCGTGGCGTAATTGCGGAAAGAAAGCATTTATATGGTAAAGAAGATTCTGAAGAAAGGGTTCCTGGCCCATCCACTTGCCCCTCTAACTACAGATAGTAACGGGTTGTGCCATCCATATTGGTTCCCATAAGGACATTTGACTCGGCGGAATCGCCACGGGGACGACTCCGATGTGAAATCGCGTGCAACAATAAAACTCTGTCCTTCCCTTTAAAAGCCATGTTACTTGCGGGGGTAAGGCGAACACCACCAACCGCCTCAAGGCATGCCTTGGTCTATTCACCTACAACGTGAGTACACAAACTTATAGACATTTATAAGTGTCGTTCTTCTGCTAAATCATTGTCTATGTTAGTAAAACATCGTATGATTAGGCCAAACCACGGCATACAACGGAAAACTCTAAAACTTCGTTGAGTCGTAGCGGAAGCGAGCCTTCGTAGTGTGTTAACTACTATTCAATTCGTAGTAGGGAAATGCTATTTGAAGTCGCAAACGACTTAAAACGAAGTCGCATTTTCAAACAAACTTTCGTTATTATCCTTGCCTCAAAACATACACACCGTCATTCCATTAACTCGCAACCACCGACCATTTAAACCAATGGTGGTGGTGCCCAAACTAGGCGGCCCAACCATGGGTACCTCACCTAGTGTGGGCACCATTTGCTATTTGAAATCACAAAGACCCATGGGCGTCCAAACTAGGCGAGGGAGCTACACTGGTCTCGCCTAACCCAGGCTACCCAACCATGGTTCCCTCGTCTGTTTTAGGTGCCCATGAAAAAAAAAACACGCGAAGGCTGCTGTTGGGTGATGCATTTGGCCTGGTAGTGGTTGGAGTGGTATGGTGGTGGTGGTGGTTGGCTTGCTGCTAGTGTTGGATGAGGTATGAAAGGTGGTGTTCGGTTGTTAGGGAGGGGGAAAAGAGGAAGGGCAATAGCGAAAGTTCATATGAAATTGCGACTTCAAATAGCATTTCAGTCTGTGTTACTTGTCGTATCACATACACTACTACGAAATACTCGCTGCAAATACACTTAATTCGTTAATAATTACAACTAAAGAGTAGAGACTCACTTAAAGCCTGCATTGAGTCCTGTGCTAGACATTTAACATTCCAAGAAGATCGGCATTTTAAACCATTAATTAATCAACGTACAATTGGTACAAAGTCTTTAAGATTCATATCAGTAGATCTGTAATCTATCCTTAGAATTCCAGTGATATCAACCAACAAGCCAGATTTTGCGAYGCAAACGATCCCAATAGATACACTGCCTTGTTCGAATCGAATGACAAACAAAACTCAGAACCTGCATCTCAACTCTCAACCCTATATTGACCAATGACGCAAACGTCAAAAGTCAAAACRATGCCTTGCTTGTAACTTTGCAAGTACTTAATCAAACAAACACCGAAGTGCGAGGTTTTTCCCATATCGTTGTCCAAACTCCAAGCAAACAGCAAGATTACCATATCAAAACGACTAGTTTAGTTGGTAACGCAATCATAGCARAATGGATAACACCTGACTACTATAGCAGCCTTAAAACGGGAAAATAATTTGACAGAGGGTTTCTATAATCAATTACTCCAGTAGGGACTAATGGACTATAGTAATGTATATGTATGATACAAGCTTGGGACATGCATTATGAAGCAACGAGGTTTAAGTAAGATTACACTAGTGTTTGGCCTCTATTGTCACAACATACACGAGGTGTTTAGACAGCTTGCACGGTCATTCTTCTTGGCATCTAAAATCTGAACTTCGGTCTGACGACAATCTGCCTAAAGCTGGATGGCAACTTGGCAAGTTGGTGATGTGAAAGACGAACAGTTGATTACGACCACCTGGAAAATAAGAGGTTCCATGCAAAATATTAGCATATCAACCAGCTAGAATGATGCTGCACATACACAACTACCCACAGACCTTGTCACTTAACTCCCTTGGTCCCAAAGAGATTATCCGTGTTGACTTTTAACAAAAAATAAAAGGCATATACGATGAATTTAACCTAATCAACAAGTC
The DNA here is from genome assembly GCA_008642245.1 of Bassia scoparia. NCBI lineage: Eukaryota > Viridiplantae > Streptophyta > Magnoliopsida > Caryophyllales > Amaranthaceae > Bassia > Bassia scoparia. The sequence continues at coordinate 19,258 of SNQN01002191.1, read as the reverse complement.
CAACAGATGATATAAATATATAATAGTGAGAATGCAAGGATTTAATTAATCTTGGGCAGTACATTAGATGCATAATATCGTAATATAATTCCAGGTAATGACATAATATTTTGGAAGGACGTGTAGGTTAAAACAAGGTCACACTCCCAAGTCCCATCACCTAACAACTACAAAGAAGGCCTGCTTTGAAGTTTTAAAAACAGAAAACCAACAATCCCCTTGAGGCCTTTAAAATGAATTCTCCTAAGATCGTAACAAAAGAAACAGTAAACTATAGGAATGGATCCCATATAAAAGAAGAAGATCAAGGTCCACAATGAAAAAGGTACAATTGGAAGTGACTATTTGATTTGAAACACTAAGGTTTTCAGTCTTTTCACAAAGTTCACCAGACAACCATAAGCGGAAGTGATTACCTTGTAAGTTTTGAAGTTAGTTCATCCTGAGGTTGCAATCTTCAAAATTAAACTTCCATAATTGCAAAAGACAAGCAACAGAGGGCTTAATCATTCTGAAAGTAACTACAAATCTGTATCGAAGAAGAGCAGTTGCTCAAAACGCAGAAGAATAGAAAGAACAATCATGCTCAACATTTAGATATATAGTATCAAAAATAAAGTTACAGTACAGTCACTGCCTCACTGTAATTGCAAAGAAGAGGAAAAAGCCGCCTAAACGCCCTAAAATGACTCTCAACTAGCATTGAAAAACTTATGGTTCATCACTCTCCAAGAGTAAAACTAACCATGAAAGATCGATAACCACTTCTTGTTTTAATTGCATAACTACCACAGCACCACATACTTATAGGCTTAATATGATGAAAATCATTTGATAAAACTTTAGCTGAAACCTTTCCATAAAGGAAATGTCTTAGAAAACACAATAAATTGTCACTCTCAAATCTCAAGAAAGCAGAAAGGAAACGTTTCAAGGATTTCTACCCCAATAAACTTTGTCACCTCAAATCTCAAGAAAGAAGAAAGGAAACATCTTAGACAAGGTTCCACGAGTTCTACCCATTAAACTTTGTCACACTAAAATCTCGAAAAAAAAAAACAGTCGAAGTCCAATGCTCTATCATCGAGCTAGCAACATCCATAAAATTTATGAGCACCTCTATATTCTTCTGTTCAATACATTAAATATACTGTCGTGCTTATAGAATCCTTACCCACAGACTATCAATCATTCCATTATTCCTTTAGAAGAATGGGCACAGTATCATATGATTTCTTTACTATATGACACATGTCTTTTGTATGATTCAAGAACTATTGCATACCAAGTGCAACTCCTCTATTTGACATGTAAAATTTGGAGCAACTATGCCAACAGATGAAGGTGGAACCAGCTGTAATCCCAAATCATGTATATAATTAACCAAAAAAGAGTTTCCATGTGAAACAAATGAAACTTTAGACAGAAGACAAGGCAACCTTAAAATAGACTAAAAAATTAGCAGTGTATACAGAAAACAATCTAAATGACAAGCCCATATAGCATTGACTTTTAGCACCAAAGTGAACCAGAGAAATCTTGAACACTTTTAACCCACAAAGTCAAATATTTTTTAAAAGCCCAGTACCAACAATTCATCACACAAGAACCTCAAAACAGCCTGCCTACCCCTATACACCATTGTTATCAAAATCGCGATCACGATCGACGATCTAAATACACCTGTCCGATCCAAATCGCTTGTAGAATCGGACCGAAGGAAGGATCGGTCAGAATCGTACAAAATCGGAGTAGGATTGGTTGATCTTACTCTTGTCTATTTTTATGATTTTAAAGTTACTTGACTTCTCTTAAAGCATTGTAACTAGCTTTTAAAAATGATTTTACAAATGAAAAAAAAATATCTAACATTCCTACTCTCTAAGACTCTAACCTATTTCACACTTACCATGTCTTACATGGGTCATTCCCTAGTTAGCTAAACCTTCTACCTTCTCCAGCCTCTAATTCAATCGGAGATGTGTATTTTTGTATTCATTTTACTTGAAAAACATGTAATTAATGAGTTTATCATTGTCATTTACTTCTCATTAATTTTGTAGGATTGTACGATCTGATTCTACCGATTCGATCCTAACCCAATGATCTATCCAAAGTAAAATCTCAATCGTAATAACTTTGCTACCCGCAAAGTCCAAACTAAGAAATGCCTTTCATGATCCTCCTAAATTGAAAGACATAAGAGAGATGGGATTGTAAAAAAAAAAAAAGAAAGAAAAAAAAAGACTCCACCTCACATTTTTTTGTTCCTTTCATGTTACACATTTATCAAATGAACAATTTAAGTGAACTATGAAGCTATTTATTAGGTCAATTTAGGTTTCCTTGTCATTGCAATGGATCGCAACGAACTTAGTTCTCAATCACCTAAATAAAGATAAAACAAAGATTGACAAATCATCAAATAGCTTGAAGTTCTTATTTCCTCACAAGTTGAAAACCCCCCTTAGAAATAGTTAAAAGAGTAGACAAACATTAAGATAGAAGAGAGGCATAACAGAGAAATAATGATAGGACAAAGATAAAACTCCAACGGTGGCTGACAATGGCCATACATATACGTGCCATATATTGGTTCTGTGATATCCTCAACAAAAAACCATCTTCCTAAACAATGTTCTTAAGGAGAACACACTCGTCATCACTCATCACAATAAAACAAAACAAAACAGATACTTGGATCTGTGTCTGTGAGCACACTTTACAGAACTGTAGGTTTTTAATCCTCAGTCACTAAATCTTCGCTTTTCTCTGAAACATATACATCTAATTTAACTGTATATAAGCAAGACGCATCCCTGAAAAAGAAGAAGGCGCATAACAAAGTTGGTCTATGTCAAGCCTTTACAAGAGCATTGATGTAGAGCAGAGCATCTATGTAAACCTTAGAGAGCTTTCATCAAACTAAGCACTGACATTAGCATTCCTATGAAGTCATCGAAGTCTCGACCTAAGGAGGAGGCAAATATCGAAGTTGGCATTTACAAGAGCATCAAATATACAGCATGTCAGCATCTATTCAAACCTAATGTGGCATCCATCACCACTTATTGATAGAGGAAACACGCCAATCAGAATCGTCCCCCCTCGTCGTGAGAACACACAAATCGACTTACAAGGCAATAGAAGGCAATTAATTTAACAATCACACACCAATCAGGTAATGACCTAGTACTTCTTACTCGAGAATAAAAAATTCATCAAGTTCTACAACTCAAATTCAACTCCAATATTCCTCAAAAAGCAACAAATTCAAGCACAAAACAAAATTCACAATAGGCAATGCACAATGCAACCAAACCAAATCAAAATCGATTAAAGGAAAGATGGAAAACTAACATTCAGATGAGTAAAATCTCTAGCGATTACGCTCCGGTGGCAAAGGACGATTAAATCCGCCACGACGATTCATATACTGACGAGGTTGCCGCTTCGTAACAGCTCTAACACCACTAACATCAGCACCAGCAACAGGTTTTCCTTTCGTCGAATCAAACCCTAACGGAATCCCTAATTTCTTCATCATCTCAATCTCATCATCATCACCACCACCGACCAACTCTTCATCTGCATCACCATTACCATTACCTCTTCTCGTCTTTCTTCTCATCGATTTATTCTTCGGCTCCTTCCAATTCCGTCGACGAAATCGGAAACTACTTTGCGATCGTGAGTTGCGTTGTGTGAAGTCTAATCGTCGTCTCGCTCCCTCCCCGTGAGTGTGCGCGGAGATCGTCAACTGGACTTTGACCGGGACCTCGAAACGGCGTTCTCGGTCGTCTCTCTCTTCTCTCTCCGTGTCACGGTCTCGTCGTCTCTCCTCCGGTCGCGTCGCGGTCACGATCACGGTAGTCTCGGTCCGGTCGCGCGGTCGCGGTCAGGCGCGTCACGTCTCTCTCTCACGGCGGCCGCTCATTGGTGGGAATTCGAATAGAAGAGAGAAATGAGCGGTTTAATTGATTGAGGTTTAGCCGTAAAAGAAAGAGTGTTGTATAAAACTAGAATTTGGGTTTTATTGTTTGGATTGGACTTTGCGAAGACAAGGCCCATTATTGTATAGTGTTTAAGCGCCAATTGAGAGGCTTTAAGCCCAGTTCTGAAGATTTTTGATCATTTTTTTTAAAGAGGAAAGCCAGAAAGGTATACAATTACAAACGGATTAAGAACAGAAATCCTATCTCAGGGAGGAATAGAACAATAGGAGAGAAATTCCAACAAAATATTGGGTGAGGTTCGACCGCAGGACTAGTCCCCCGTGAGACGAGAAAAAGGTGTCAATTGAACTAGTCTCATCCTCAATAGGCTTTTGTTCAAATCTTACTTGATATGAGCATTAACAATCTAACGTGAAGAGGATGATAAAAGGATAAGAAGAGAAAATTTGCAAATTTACATCAAGTTTTAGTTCAAAATAGTAATTAGCATTAATTAGGTTAAACGAAAGTTTTTAACATTAGAGTTTTTCTTTGGGCTCCAAGTCTAAAATTCTTAACTAAACCCTATAAATACATTGTTCCATATAGTTTAGTATTTTTCTCTCCCATATCAATCCACTAGTATTTGGCTGCACGCGTGCGTGCTTGCATTTTTTTTTAAAAAAAATTATTACGTTATGGGGAAATTATATTTAATAGCATAGTTTGTAAACGACTATGAATTAATTTAAGTACATCAAGTACTGATAAGTCCACGCGATGCGTGAATCAGTGTTTAAAATTAAAATTAAACAAGTATTAATTAGAAAAAAATCACGTAATAGGGTACCAATTTCAAAGTTCATGGCGGTGAGTTATTAAGATTTTCAAATTTTCGATGCAAATTTTCCTTCTCAATTGAATCTCTCACAAAGAGATATAAATGATTAATTACATGACATACAAATAGTAATATGAAATACATAATAAATTATGATATTTAATTCAATATGATTTAATTAATAATTTGCAATGATTAACTGATCATTGTGAAAAAATTATATGTAATTAATGTATTTATATTTGAATTTTTCATACTAATTAATTAACATTTTTCAAATAATTTGCAATGTTTAAGTGATTCAATGGAAATAAATAGACATGTAATTAATTTATTTTTTATTGAATGTTTTTACATCAAATTAATTAAAACTTTCTTTTTTATTATTATCGAAAAGTACAAAAAAAGAAAAAATTTATAGTTTGTTATTAAGGGCAATTAAGTCTTTTATATAAGGGTGTTTACGTCTTTTAATAGGGGGACACCATTGCTCCCGCCCTGGCTTATATTAATCGACATATATTGATTTTCACTCGATACTTATTATTTTTCAACAAAAAGTTTAAAACCACACTATTTATCGACGTCTTAACCTGATAGAGACATACAATGTCTATTGAACAATCGGGAGAGTAATTTGCACTCCAAAAGGTTAATTTACATTCCATTCGTCTTCTTGTTACTGTCTTGTAAGATCTTTATAAAAATGCAGTGCGCAAATTAATTTGAAGTGCCAATAATTCATTTCTACAAAAATTCCCATAAATACTCATGTACAAGTGTGAAAACACAATTAATTAAATATATTACGAATTAATTTAAAACTCTATTCAAGATAATAGGAAGCAATACCTAATATGTTTCAATCAATCATATCTCTATTATATAAGTCAGAGGGGAGCAATGATGTCCCCCCTAATTAAAAAGCGTAAACGCCCTTAATGATGCATGAAAAGACTTAATGCCCTAATTAAAAAAACTTCACCGCAATTCGTTAATTTGAAACATGTACCTCAATTATATGATTTTTTCTAATTAAATATTTGTTAATATAAATTTATTAAACTGTCGATGAATTGACGCACGCGTAGCTTATAGTATAGCTAGTACTTAGTAAAATAACAGTATAAGTACAAATTAGTTGGGATTTTCGATTAATGTATTCCTCAACGACTCAATTAAAGCAATGTATCTTCGAGTTTCTATATGTTCCAATCTCATGCAGCTCGCTGAAGATATCTGAATAACAAAAACTCAAATTATTCTCTTAATTGAAGAAGTTCAAGCTAAGATTTTAACTGCTTTGGTAAATAATCAGTTAATCACGCGCACTATTCTTTAGTTTCCCCTTCTTTTAGAAACAAAACAACAAGAGGTCGGCTATAACGAAAATGTCTGGTACAACCTCGGGTGGTCAACCCCTAGATGCAAATAGTAAATAAAAAAATAACATAGTCTGCAACTTAGAAATTTTTACGATAATAATGTTCTAATGTGATTAGACGATAAAAACCTATACAATTAGATAATTGGCAAGAACCTCTTGTAGCTAACTTATTGTCAACTACACACTCACAATAATTGCATACGCTCATTGTACTACTAGATATGGCCATTGTTTATACTCTGCGAATATCATCATATCATCCTTCATGAGGAACCACAGCTGATCATTTTCTCGACACTAGAATATTTTCATACCTAGTACATAAACCGCTTGAACTACTACTGTGTTCAAGTGATATTTAATATTGTGTACTTTCCGACCACACTACACAAAATCAGATGAGCTATGTTTATCCATCCAAAGGGCGTATATATTTCATTACAATACATTTATAGTGGATGGAGTATGTCGGCAGTTTCAAGTATTAAGCAGCTTGAATTTTCACGACAAAAATCTTGCGGGTCGATTATTCGCGACCATCGCAATGAGATGAGACATTAGCTTCATTTACCCCAAGGGTGATATAATTTCATTACACCACATTAATAATGCTTGATAACATTGTATCATTAGACAGTTGGTTAAGTTTCAATCCGCATCATCCCACATCATCAGATGTATTAAAAAGAGGTCATAAAGAATATACTGTTGATTAATTTGCATATAAATTTTCCTTAGTTCAACAACCAAAGATTAAGTAACGCAAGACGATCACACCTTTAATTAATTTCACTCATAGCATTCTGATCTAGCTAGAATTCTTCTAGCCGACACACAAGTTTTTTAAACAACATATGAATGCTTAATTGCTCTACAATTATTTTCAACATTTAAACTATTATAAATTACTTCAAGAGTTACTTGATATACAGTAAATAATATTTAGATCCGAGGAAAAAATAGTTGATACAACTAAATAATATTCTAGGATGTTTGTGTCAAAGATAAAAGAATGATTTGATATGAAAAAACTCTTCGAAAGGCTTATGCTTATATTGCTTAGATCGAAGAGCTATAACCATTTGATTTAGAAGCGATCAACTAACAACTTTTACCAATTAAATTACGCATTATATACATGATCTATCTAAAACAATCACTCATCAGATTGTTAGTTATCAAACAACTAGTAAACGTAGTTTAACTCCATCACTATTAACTCCAACAGCTAACAACTACTCTCAACACCCACCCTAATGGAATGGATGTACGTACTCGCTCACCCTGTCCATATACGTACTTTATCGAAACCATCAGACAACCCAACGTCCCTCTTAGTTGCACTCCTAAAGTGTCAACAATAACTTTAGTAGGATTAGTGATTTATTGTATACTAATAACATCATTCCTCCAATTATATCAAGTGATAAACGACACAAAGACTAAGAACAAGACTAAACCATACTCCTAAAACACACTTCTTGCCTTAAAAAAAATAAGAAAATAATAAAACTAAAAAATGAATGACTCATTCATTGGACGCCTGGAGCGCGTGGTTAGTGCTCGAGACGATGGTCCTGCCAGCTCCTTAAAGCTAAGTCCTCTTCAATCATTATTTTTTCAGCATAATGTCATTTCTTTAATTAATTAGTTATTTAACACCTTTTTTTTTACAATTTTAAGCACTTGTTACATAAACAGTAAGTAGTTTATTATATGTGGAGTACTTAAATTGGATTCTTAAATTGATTAGATTTGTAAAATTATAAGCATGTATAATTCTTTTCGCAAATTACGTGCGTGCATTTTATAATATAAAGATAAAAGTTACTATATCGAAGTTTGTTTTATTTTTTTTTAGAGAAGATTAATTAGTTCGCGCTATGTGTGATATTTTATATTATTGAAATTAATGTTACGAGATATATTAGCATAATAAAGCAGTGGATTATGGATATTTAGCTACACATAAGAAATGATCTTTACATAGTCCAACTAATTCGATCTTTTCCATGAATAACAACTTCAACTATTAAGTAACCATACAGTCCCACTTTATAGTGAATTTTAAAAACAATTACGGATAGAGTTAATGTATGATAATTTTAAAAAATAAAAGCATAGAGATTTTAATTGTATTTTTAACCAATTAATTAGTTAGATATGTATTTTTTTTGACAATAAATATTGCTCAAGACAAGTCTAGTGTTCTTGCGGCATGATTAAGGACTAGGCAAGGGACACTTGAAATCTTTGTTTAAGTGTTGGTGAGGCATGAGACAACTTGTATACCCTTAACATATTATTTTATAGGTGTAACCCTAATAGATCGATATAAACATATTATGGTATATGTGCATAATATATTGATAATGTTTTAAGGGTTTACACTATCTATATTATATTTGCACCAAAAAAAACTATCTAAATTATGTAGTGTGCTGAATAATATATGAAAAAAATGAACAATAATCATTCAATCAACATCTTGGTGCATAATATATACCGAGTACAATTAACTAACGGTGATTGTATTAGAATAGAGCACACGTAATGGGTTTGAAAACCATTTTTTCACCTAGAAACTCGTCAATATGTGTGCGAGATTATATTCAATATTATTTTGTGAGACCGTTTAAATGACAATCTCCCCAAATTGATTAAGCATCTATAGCATAACTCAACAAATGACAAAACAACATCTCACACTTCTTGCAAAAAAAATCATTATAAAATTTTGTAATTATTTTTCTTGATTGTTCAAAATTCAAAAGAAAAATAATAAATTAACTACACCAATAACTTCATTTTATTTTATTCACTTCAATTTGAGTACCCTTTTGCCATTTTTTAAAACCATCAAATAACTCTCGGTCATTTTTTTAAAAATATAATAAAAATTGGATACGCTAAACATTGCAAACATGACATGTAACGTAAAATACTCCATTGAGTAGGAACGGCGAAAAATTTAGAGCAAGAAATGTGATATGGTAAAAATGAAAGAAGACGAGAAGTTTCGGGCTTAATTACTTATCATTTTTTTTTGACAAGTTAATTACTTATCATTGTTGTTCTTATATATTTTCCAAATTCTCAACTCTCAAGTAATGAATGTTGATCGAGAAGTGTTGAGTTCAAAGCGTGCAACTTTTTTTTAACCAATCTATTGAATTAATGCGTATTTACATATGACACATGCATAACATGGTTGGATTTATCACCATCAGGGTTGCGTAGATTAATTGAGAAATGATATTAGTTTCGGACCCAAATGAGATACATATATGGTGTCCTATAAACTAAGGATCTAAGGATGCACCACTCTACATACTAGCTCTATTTGAATGAAAGAAAAATGTCATTGATACTTGCTATTTTAGAAAATTTCACATTACTTGCTACACTTCTCATTTAGAAAATAAACTCTCTCTATCTCTTCCATATCACATGGGTCCCTTTCTTTTTTACTCTATATCTCTTTCCTCTCCAAAAAAACTACCTAAGAGTTCGTGAATTGAGAAGCGTAGCGAGCTTTCTGAATCTGAAACGGAGTAAGTATATAAAATAGACAACACAACAACAATTACACAAACACCACCTTTGTTGGACGTGAACATTCCCTTACTTGGCTACTTCCCCCTTTTTTGCACCCCTCCTTTTTCCTCCTTGCATTTAAACAAACAACTAACATTACCAACTTCACATTCTTCTCTAAATTCTCAATTACTTCTTTCACCCTTTTTCCAACTTCTTTTCCCAAAAAAAAACAATCAATACTTCCATTTTTTTTGTTCTTTAAAAAAAAAATAGAAAACAGGGGATTACAGTCAGTAAAAATGAAGTACATTCGATCTGTTCTGTTGTCTTAGTGACGTCGTAGCACAAGTAGCATAGAAGATTCAGACGATCATAATACTCCCGAAATACCATGTTTCCGAAGCTCGATTTCGTGTTCCCATCTTTTTTTCCAGGAAACCCACCTTCAAATGCTTCTCATTTGAAGAAATTTGCTGCCACTATGGCTTTTCTTCAGGTCAGCTTACAATTTAATTCTGGTTCTGATTCATTTGACAGATTAATTGGTTCATTAATGTTTTTTTTTTTTTTTATTATTAACTGGTTGAGCAGAGAATATGGTGGGAAAAGGAGGGTATTCAGAAGTATACAAAGGAGTTGAAAGAAGGGCAGATTGTTGCAGTGAAGAAGCTGACAAAGCAAGCAAGGAGGAGAAGAGAGAGATTGAGTTTTAACAGAGATTGGAACAATTGGGCATGTTTGTCACCCTAATGTTTCTTCTTTGTTAGGGTTGTTGTATTGACAATGGTCTTTTATCTTCTCTTCCATTCTCCTAGAGCTCTGTTGCTCTGTTCTCCACGGTACGTTTACTCTTACTTTTATTTTACCGTCTAGTTGTAACGAGTATTTTGATACGGAGGAAGTACTTATGTTTATCGAGTTGTTGGTCATGAGAAAAAGGATGTGATATTAATATCTATTGCATTTTCAAATTCAAAAATGTTGTGGAGTAGAAGTACTTGGATAAGGTTGATGAATTGATGATGAACATCACAACATGTGTATGTTAGGTTAGTATTTTGATGGTTGTGAAGAAACTTTTTTTGATTGACATTAATAGCACAAAAGTGAAAAGAAACAAGATATTTTTTAAGCTTTTAAGTATTTAGGAATTTAAGTGACTCATGTTTTTATTTTAATTGTTAATTGGTGATTATTAACTATTCAAGTTATTGTAAAAACAATTAGCTAGTGTTATTTGTTAGTTAACCTACTATTGTAACTTGCTAACTAGTTGTGGCTATTATTAACGGCTAACTAAAACCTTTAAGTTGTTTTTGCCATACAATGTCCTAGAAGATACTATGTGATCAAACTCGAAAGATGTTAGTGCAGGTTATTCGAAAGATAAATGATATGTGATTCGTAATTATGAGAGATAATTAAAATTTATTATCTGACTAAGTTTCGAACATTTGTGTTAATATTTTACAATTTTTTCGCGTAAAAAAGTAGATCAAAGTATTCCTACAATGGAATGGGAAGTGAGACACAGATAGAAATTGGGACAGCCAAAGGGTTGCATTACTTGCACAAAGGGTGTAAAGAAGGATAATTCATAGAGACATCAAAGCTACAATATATTGTTAAATGAAGATTTGAGCCCCAGGTTTACTCACAAAATGCATTAAAATCTTAATGTTCAATTCTTTCATTGATACATTAATTTACATGCGATGTGCATATACTCATATACAATATGGGAAATTATCAGATTTCGGATTTTGGACTTGCAAAATGGCTCCCAACCCATTGGAGTCATCATTCATTGCTCCTATCGAAGGAACTGTTGGGTATGGTTCTTTCTTTCTTTCTGTTATACTTTGTATACGTTAATGAGTAAGAGCTTGTTCAATTCGTTTTCATTCTGAAATTTGAATTCATTTGTTTTCTCAAAAAAATTAAAACAATTACATTTTCCCATGTAGAAAGTACACACGGAGTACAAACTATATATGTTTATGGCTTTGGCTATATCCATGCTAAGTACAATATGACTACCATAACTCTCTTGGTCCCCAATTTATCCAAACTATAGAGTCATTAAAAATACGAGAGTACAACTTTTAACACCGCCACGAACCTAAGAGCTAAGTACTTCGCATATATTACCTACGAGGCTACGACCGATTAATAGCGAAAAATAGGACTCCATCTACGATCTATATCTAGCTTGCTTGTTAGTGAATATTCCTAATTAGAGATTGTTGGTCTATTTATGCAGATATTTGGCACCTGAATATTTCTACATGGAATAGTGGATGAAAAACAGATGTTTTTGCATTTGGAGTCTTTCTATTAGAACTAATTTCAGGAAGACCAGTTGATGCCTCTCATCAAGCTTACGTATGTTGGTAAGAATTAATGTACCATTCATTATAATTTGTCAAATGTCACATAAAAATTTAATGAAAGGTCTATTTTTTCCAAGTGTTATTGCACTCATAATTGACTAGAAATTAAATTCATATGATGATGTTTGATTAATTAGGGTTTTCTTGTGAGTTAAGCTAATAATGACGAATAAATCTTAAAAAAAAAAAATGTAGCTTGTGTTATTATATCTAAGTCAAAATGTGTGATTGTGACAGGCAAAACCATTTCTTAAACGAGGGGAGATTAATAGGTTGGTTGACCCAAGACTTGAAGATGATTTTGATGAAATGCAAATAAGAAGACTGGCTTTTGCAGCCTCTCTTTGCATTCGTTCTTCAACTGCTTGGCGCCCTACCATGAGTGAGGTAATCATGTTGCGTATTAATACATACTTCGATTCATCCGTTCTCAAATACTTGCATCCTCTAAGGTTTCACGCTTTCCGATGCACAACTTACAAATACAATAGATATTAATAACATACATATATAACAACGAGTCTAACAAGATCCCATATGATTATAATCTTCTTTACATATAAATCACAAATTTGATTCAAAAAATTAAACATTGGTGAATAGTGCCTATATACAAAAAGATACAAGTCTTTGAGAACGAGCGAAATATACGACAGTATGGTACTACTGATTGTACTGTATAACACTATAACTTTGCTCATTTTTTCATCGTATACCTTTAGACATTTGGCACTAGTATCACTCAGTTCCGAGAGTATCTATTTTGAACTAGGGATGTGGCTATGATATGGCTATGTTTTCTAAGGTCTTGTGTAATTTAGAGGTGAGCAAAACAAATCCGGTCAAATATTTTTGCTTGAATAGCCCTCACAAACGAGCCCTTTTTTTGGTCTGGAAACTCTGACCAAATTTGGCTTGAAAGCCCGACATACTTAGCACGAGCCTCGAAAATTTAGGGCAAAGTCCAAACCGCACCATCGAGCCTCGATACTGGTTTTTTCGGCTTGAAACTTGTCCCAAACCCTAATTTGCTCACTTCTAGCGCAATTTCATAACAAATATAGGCCATATAGGTTGCAAGACTATTCTATCGATTAATGTAAAACATTTTTATCTACAATTTTCTCATAACAATAAGTACTTAATATAAAATTTCTTGTGACTTTGTCCCGTCGTGTTACTTGCACATGTTCAGCTTCATGCACCCCTGTTTTGAGCTAGACAAACGTATATATCGTACCATTTGCTATCCACTTCCTCRCTTTTTAAGGCAAACAAGATGAGCCACAAACATGTACTAAGAGTTAGCATTTGTATTGATGAAGATGATGAGTAGTAGTTATCAATGTACATTAGTACAGTTATTATTCTAACCAGCAGTTTTGTTAGGTGGCCTATGATTTTATTATTATTGGGGTCTAAATTCATACATTTAAGCAGCTGATGTGATTCCTTTACCTAACCTAAAAAACTTTGAAGACTAGCAATTATTATTTACATTATAATTATAGTAGAGGCGATCAAACGGACAGACTTAGCGGACTGTTACACAAAGTCACGCTCAAAATCGTTCAAAAATRTGRGTTTTTACGGACCGAATTCGGACTTTAAACTAAAAATCCATATTTTTATTGTCCAAACCCTCACTTTTTTGGACGGACTTAGACTGARGCGATGAGATATTTATTAATAATGATCACCTCTACATTATATGAATACCTCATCAAAATTCAAAAGTGATACAAAGTACTAGATTATATGATTAGTCTAACCTATCATATGTGATGACTTGTTTATTTATTATTATTGTTAGATTGTCTTAAAGCGACAATAATATTATATGTGTGCTTGATTAATTATTAGCTAGATGATCAAAAAAACTGTTCTCTTGTTTTTATTCAATCATCATGCATTTGCATTGATATGGAAATCTTCAACTTTGATTCTTATTATCTTATAATACATGGTAGCATTCAATAATTGCATAATGGACTTATTTACTAAACGGTCTATTTATGCATAATATTAATACATGTTCATGTTGCAAAAGACTAGAAAGGTTTTGAATTTTCAAACTACTTTGATTTTATATAATTGAATTTCACCAATTGATCATACTTGTTAATAATAATTACTAGTGACAAGTCTTGTTGCGCGTGCTGCATGAATGATATATTTAAGATATTGTTCTTTCGTGATAGTTGAATTATATGGTTAATAAAACATTGTATGTAATTATTATTGTCATTGAGCACGATTGAATATGATGTACATACTCCGTAGATGTATTTTGTATGAATTTGATTGGTAGTAACTCACAGAGATATTAATATATTTGTAGAAACGAACGAATTCTCAAGGTTTCGACAAAAGAAGACAGAGATATATTTAGGTAAAATTATATGTGACTGCTATATATTCGATCCTGTTTGACGTTATTTGGGCGCGTTAATTTTAATTTAATATATTTGTGATGAATATATCACAATAATGAACTAACTATACACTACATTGTAATTTATAGGTGCTAGAGATAGTCTGGGAGCGGATGAGAGATAGATGAAGAAAGGTGGGAAAGTGCCAGGAGAAAGAAGCAGCAAGAATCAAGTAGGGAGTCATTTTAGATTTTCGAAGATCTTGAATATGAGTGTGAATAGTTCATCTCTTTCAAATGCAATGCTGATTATTCTAACTCTACTGAAAGGTTCTTAAAAGTTGATTAACAGTGGTAAATTCATGTAAATAAAGTTTGAGTAGGATAATTTGATGTTGTCAATAAACTACTAGAACTTGTTGATTAAACTGATTTTGAAAATTTTTGACCAATGTTCTAAAAACATTTGTAGGGTATTACAATAATTAGCTGATTAGTTATCAGCAAATGCTAAATCAATTTTGATAGATTGAATTATTTCAACGCATATGAGAGGATGAAGAACTGAGGGAATTTTTTCCAATGAGTTCTAATGCAAATAATCTAGATTGTTTAGTGGTTACACAAAAAGTTGCTTCGTTTAAAACTCGGAATGAAGCTTTACTTCAGCTTGTTATGCAAGTAATTCTCTGACTCCACGCGCCAACACAGCACAAACTAAAGCAACTTTTTGCATGAAATTCTATGGTGGATTTGAAATGTAGATGCAACTCCATTACTTCTCAGTATTTGGACAGCTTAATATTCATTGTGAGAAAACGAGCTTAGATCATTGACCTTTTTGTCATGTTGGCTTTCTAATACATTATCATTTTGACCATTACACACAAAATAAGGTTGAATATAGCCGAGGTGTAGGATACCACTTAATATACTACACCATTTAGTTGACTTAGTTGCTCGTGGCACTCGTGCCATGTCTGTGATTGTGGTTAAAGTCTCTAGATAGTTAAGATTAATATGGAAGATGCAAAACTAAGAATCTAATCATTTTAAACGGAAAAGGAATGATAGAGGAATTTGTTGAGCAAAATATTTTTAAATGGCAGATGTGAGCATATACCCGTTCTGTCTTCTAAACGGGTATATGTCCCGGTCAAGCTTCGACCCTAAGTGTTTCGGGGTTCATGGTGAGTATTAGGTATTTCGGGTTATGGTAAAAAGGCTCGTTTCAATCGGGCAATCATGGGTTGGGAGCGTCGAAACGGACATGCTAATAAATTCACTTGCACGAACCTATAGTTAGCCTACGGTCATGTCTATGAAAATCTTGTGAATTTGGGTTCAAATGTTTTAGTGAGCAAGACTTTTATTTTTTATTTTTTATTAAAAAAAAAAAACGCTTACGAAGTGACTCTATTCTTCACACTCTCAATTTTCTAACTGTAAGTTGTTTTTTTTGGTAATCATAATATAAATTCATTGCATCAAATTCAACATAACGAAGTATCAATTTCACAATCTAGGGTTTATCGTTTGCTCTTAATTTAAATAAACTCTCACTTTTTAGCCTACTAAATTTATGGTTTCTGAATTTTTCGATGTAAGCTTTATGAATGATCACAGAGAGTTGAAGAATATTATGAACTAATTCGAAAATTGAAATCTGATGTGGCAGCGTAAAGCACGTGTCGTATTTAGTGTGATCAAGCAATTCCAATTTGGCGTACGAATAATTTGTGACACGTGTCACGAGTTGAATGGCAGATGATCTGTATAACCTTTTTACCGCACAAAATCGGAAGTCAAATACCGTAAAGGACAACAAGATAAATACAACAGCAACAGGTAGCGCATGAGATGAGGAGATTGGTGACAAGTGTCACACAATCCGAGCCCCAAGAGTAAGGCACAAAGCCTATAATACCATTGAGAGGCACCATTTTTTCAACCATAAGTTTTCATTATTGAGGCACAAAATTCAATACTTAAGCAAGTATAGAACTTTATCTCTCTAACTTCTCTCTACATAGTTAGCCATTTTTACTTTCTCCTTCCTTTAGCTTACTTAGGCTAATCCATGGAGGGAGATATCGAAAAGGATTATTCTCTTCTTGGCAGGTGCTAGCGGTCGAGGAGACACACTTGAAGCGCCAATCCCACGGTCAAGTTTCCAACTACAAGAATTCAAAGCTTCTTGAAGTAGCGTAGAGGGCAAGCCTCCACTCTTCTCAACCTGAAGCAGAGGAAATAATTGTAGCTTGCCAAGACGAGTTTACTTGCTACACCATTTTGGCGCCGTCTGTGGGAGGTGATCAGATAGGTATGGCTTCACAAGATGATAGAAGACCGATTGATCAAAGCGACAAGGGAGGAACCTCCTCCACCTTCCTGAAGAAGAGAAACAATCAACCGGGGAGAAATATCCTCCGACCTATCACAATCTTCCATGGTGGGAAGATACTACGCTCTTCTACTGGGAACAGAGCTTCTCCATACAAGACTTGGACGGAAGATATGTTACACGTGATGTGCTAAAGAAGGGTAAAGCACGGGGGTGTCCGAGCCTCAAGGAAGAGGAATGCGCGCTTGAGGCTCAACGTGAAGGAAAAGCAATGACTGGTGGCAGTGAAGCTCCTGCTAATACTCAGGCTAGGAATACAGCACTCCTGTGGTTCCAACATCAGACTCTAGGTCAAGCTCTAACTCCCTCAGTGACAAAGGGAAGAATGTTGAGACCAGCAGATTATTCCATTGAAAGGGAGAAGAAAGTCAGGCTAGGAGATACCGTCAACACTCCTAGGCCCTTATCTAGTGACCCCACGGACTCAATCATAAGGGTCCATTATCGTTTCAACAAGTGATGGTGGATATGAAGATCTAACCGATAGCATGAGTGCCGAAGATGTCGAGCACTCATAGAGCGGTTAAGAAGTCCGAGCGTGAAGCACTCCATCATGGATGCCAGGACTATCATCCAAAGGAAGCAAAGAGCAGGCTGAGAGCCAGAGTGCAGAAGGGTTTTGAAAAGAAGAAGGCAGAGACAGCTTTAAAACAAGCATACTCATATGACGATGAGATACTCTTCTTATAACGATCCACCGCCACTAATGGCACTGAATCCACCTCATGGCGTCTCTCTAGAACTGCATGACATACTCCATCGTTCCGTTAGCTTAGTCATCACACTGAACGTCATCTAAGATCAGAGCATGTACGGTTCGTTTCCCACCGTAAGTGGGGGTTATCCACCGAAGAGGTGACTACCCACAAAACGCGAGGAGCTCGGCACTCGCGATCCAAAAGGGAGGAGGGGAGGTTGCAAGACTTTCCCTAACTCAAATGAGTCCTTCTCTTCTGCTGATCTTGTATGGCAACTCATCATCTTCAGAAATCAAGTTTCCTTCCCATCGATGCTTAGATGCGCTTTATGAATCACTTAGTCATGTATAACATCTAAATGCTACACCCAGCAGAGATGAAAACGAATGTGGTGCAAATACTTCTCAGTTACCACTCAAAGGGGCTAGCCTAGATGGTGTTCACAGCGGTCTTCAACAGGTTTCAATCCATATTTCAATGGACTAGCTGTTCTCTTTACTCGTCATTTCACTGGACACATCGCAAGAGCAGAAAAGCATCTCTACATTTGGGGAGAATTCAGCAACGGACCCATGAAAGCTTGAAGAAGCTATGTTAAACGGTTCAACAATGAAACTCTTCACACACTCCACTGATGCTGAGCAGACGGGTGATCTCGTAATTCTATCGAGGGTTGGATTGAAAGATAGTCCTTCAAATTCGCAAATTGGTAAGGCAAAGGGTTCAAGATTTGAACGAAATATGAGTGGAGCTGAAGCATGGATCCATGCTGAGTGAAGTTTTGCGTCGTAAAGAGTGGCAAGGAGAAGAGCAAACCTTTATCCCAAATCCTCGCCACCCAAACAACCAGGTCCAACGAAATAGCAGGACATGAAGAAAAGGTCGGCACCTGAATATTGCAGAAGAGGGCACTTCTCGAAAGGAACTAAAAGAAGAAAGAAATGTTCAACTAAACACCCCACCTAGACTATATCACCAAGGAATTTTTCAATGTGTACAAGGAGGTTAGCAAAGGATGTGCACTCGAAAGATCCCATACAATTAAGACCGAGTTATGACACTCGGCGACAGAGTCGAAAGTATTAGCACTTCCACAAGGATGTTTGGCCAATCACACTGGAGATATGCATTCCATTGCAATGAACTATGGATCGTATTGGCACTCAACGGGAAGTAGAAAGAAGCATCTCATCAAACGGTTTCTGAAGAGCCCTCACTCTATAGGATGATGCCACATAGCGACACTTCCCGACTCTGGAATAGTTTCATATGAATCTGCGCGGGGGGTTATTGCCGGCGGAGGACCCTACCAAGTTGAAGGGTAAAAAGAGATGCAGACAAACTTGCCCTCGGGTAATGCTGTTTGATTAATCAGAAAACACAGACCAAAGAGATATTCCCGCCGTACTCTCTGTTGAGAAGGATCGTGGGGAAGAGTAGAGCACCCCTACATTGATGATCTCTCGTTGTTGAGAGATGAAGATCGCGAATAAAGCCGGGTCCGTTCGTATCATAATCGGACACGGGTAGTTTGTGGATTATTATTAGCTTTGAATGTTTTCAAAAGTTGAAGTACAAACGACGATGATCTAGTCCTTGTCATAGACAGTCATTGGATTTGGTGGGAGGTGTGATTCAACCAGTGGGGATAGTCACCTTCCTGTCGAGATGGGAAAGGAGGACAAG
>SNQN01002190.1:65207-78189 GCA_008642245.1 Bassia scoparia | reverse complement strand
TGAATTCATACATTTTCTCAATGCTACTTAAATTCCCCAACTCACGGGGAATCGGTCCAGATAACTGATTTCCTCCAAGATCCAACAACGAGAGGTTCTTCAATAAGCCAATTTCTTTCGGAATGATCCCAATCAAATTATTCCCATGAAGGACTCTGTACAAAATAGTTAAAGGCATCACTTTCAAGCTTATCCCTTGTTTCATCACATAAATTGACTAAAAGTCAAACCAAAAAAATCCTTAATTTCTTATGTAAAAAACACAATACATAAAACAAAACAAAGAATTGTGGCACTATTAAAAAAACATACAATTGTTTCAAGCTAGTCAGCAGACCCAATTCTGGAGCAATAAATCCCTTCAAAGAAGACCCAGAAATATTCCTGGTTACAGAATCATACCCAACAAAAAAAAGGCATTTAATTAAAAACCATAAATTTAAAAATAGATAAACAAAAGGGTTCAATAAAAGATATATGCAAATTTATACGAAAAAAGAAAAATTGCTTACAATTTAAGAACATGATCTCTAGCCATTGAACAAGAAACACCAGTCCATTCACAAGGAGTTGCATCTAAACCATTCCAATTTGACAAAACTAAATATGGGTCTTCATATATTGCTTCTTTGAATGCAGTAAGAGCCCAAACTGCAACAAAAGTWACACATTTCTAAATCAGGGCAATATAAAGAGTACTGTATAATGCAAGAAACCTCAACATTTACCAGAAAAGGCAAATCTTGATAGTACATGATCAA
The DNA here is from genome assembly GCA_008642245.1 of Bassia scoparia. Lineage (NCBI taxonomy): Eukaryota > Viridiplantae > Streptophyta > Magnoliopsida > Caryophyllales > Amaranthaceae > Bassia > Bassia scoparia. The sequence continues at coordinate 77,428 of SNQN01002190.1, read as the reverse complement.
ATCCCAGAAACAAAATTCACTAAAAATACAAACTTTGATAGTAATTACTCAAGATCTAAGGGAAGAAATTACCTTCAACAGACACAAATGAGTCACAAGTTACAGTGAATGCTCCAAAAATGGCAAATTGAAGCAAAACCCAAGTTACTGCTCCCATTCTATTCAAAGGCTAATTACTTACCCACTTAAAATTCGGTAAGTGAAATTAACTAGTGTTGCCAAAAACCCAGTAATCAATGAACTCATTCAATCAAAGAGAACTTGAAAAAGTTCAATAATATGATTTTTAAAAAAGGGGCAAACAAAAAAAACAAAAYAACAAGAGGAATTTTCACTAACTTGGAGAAATGGGGATTTCAAGAAAAATAGTAAAAAAGATCACACAGAGTTCAATGCTTAAGTCACTGAAAGTATTCTGAAATTCTAACGGACTGTTTGGTTAAGAGAATTGATTATGAGAGAAAAAAAAAAGTACCTTAAAAATTGTTAAAAAATGTAAAAAATGAAAATAAATGGGAGAAAATGTGAGAGAAGTGGAAGTTAAACAAGTAATGAGAACGAAAAAGAAGGGAAAGTGGGTAGCTAAATTAGCTTAGATTCAAAGTGAGGCTTTGCTGTGCTGTGTTTGTGTGACAAGCATAACAGAAAGAAGGCCATTACACCAATTACAGAAGGGTTTTTTTTCAAGGCAAAAAAATACTCATAATAATAATAATAATAATGGAAAATTGTATTGGTGAAAAATAAAGAAAAAATAAATATTAATTTGATGATGATTTTGATAATGAGATGTTATTCCGCGTCTTTAGGTTTCTTTTCAACCTTCTTTATTGTGCTTTTTAATTTCTAAAACATTTCTTTTTTATGTTAATGGTGGATTTTCAAAATTAAGGACTCCACCATTCTATAATCTACTGCGCRCTCCGTTCCGCAATGTTGTATAACATTTGAAATTTTGACACTATTCACAACATGAGAGAATCTTTTAAATTTCTCTTAACATAGTCATGTGAAATCTTGTGTGATTCGTCTCGATGAGTATTACAAGAATATATGATTTTTATAATTTTTGGTAATGTATAGTTGAAGATATGATCAAAACAAAACATGCATTGACATACGTGCTAAATTGAAATGGATAGAACTTTTAGGAACGAAGAGAGTAGTATGTTTTTGACTCCTACAGTGACCATCGTATGAGTTTTGCCCAAAATTTCTCTCAACTTGGACCTTAAAGGTCATAGGGATGGCTCCTTGTCAAGTATCAGCCCCCCAAATGACAAGTGATATGTCTCCCACACGCATTTCAATTACAGCAAGTTCAAAGAAAAAGTCATTCGACACCTCATCATATATTATAGTTTTGGCCCCAAATCTTGTGTGATATGTCTTCCACACGTATTTCAATGACTTTTCAACTTATTTGAACTTATTTTGTTTGAGGAAAAAGTAATGATTATACTTATTAGTATTGAACTGAACTTATCTGAACTTATCTGATTCCATAAGTAGTGAAAATAAGTTTAAAAGAACCGGACCATTATATAGTTGTGGGAACCCACCATAGATTTTTCGACTCTTTTAACTCAAAGTTGGTCAGAATACCTCATTTTCGTGATGTATAATCCACGTTTTTAACCCTTGGAATTGTCATTTCAGTGACCGTCTGAGTTTTGCCATAATTTCTCTCACATCTTAAGCCAAGTCTCATCATAGAGTTAAGTTTAGTTGATTTTTTTGTTGGAAGTTATTGATGAGCTTTATTTACCTTTTTAAAAATTGTGTAAGTTACATCACTTATATCGTAATTTAAATTAAGAATATTTTTCTTCAGCAAAATTCAGGTAGTCATATTAGGAAAAATAAGGTTAAAAAAGACTCGGTATAGCAGATATATGATCTCTCTTGTGAGTTTAATAGAGTGTTGTGGTTGTGTGGTCGTTGTAATGAATTACTACTGTATTGTAGATGTTATTGGGGGACTTTATGATTTATGATTAGAATGATGCACTTTTAGGGATTGGCTTATTGGGGAGTCCGATTGCGGAAGGACACAGGCGCTCACTTCCTCGGCAGAGTGTTAGTAGGTATGAGTCTGTTGCTATAGACATACGGGGAAGATGAGGATGAGAGAACTTTATAGAAAAACAATAGAATTCCAAAGGCACGATGAAATAGTTTATGAACTTTTAGTAGTTTTTGAAGACATTATAGTGGAAAATAAAAGACTAAGTAAAGTTTAATGTATCTGATGATAGGTTTGAGAGGGTTATCAGAGCAAATGTTTGCTGGCTCATCAGTGAAAAGAATAATGCGTTGCCGGAAGTTTTTTTATTTAAATAGTTGAGAGAAAGTGGCAAACCGTGGATCTCCTCAATTCAAGTTTAAGAGGAAGTGGCAGCTTATACCTTCTATTAAGATGGGGGTATGTGAATTTGTCAATTCTGCGGTCTTGCTGATCCCACGGATAAGACTAAATCGTAGATTTGACTTTAGAATCGGCAGAACCGTAAGAGGGATGTTCACACGCTGAGATATCTGAACATCCAACAAAAAGCACAACGAAGTCTTGAGGACGATGAAAAAGGAGCAAAATTTATTCAATATACATTGAAAGAAACAATTAAAAGTGAAGTTTTGATGACACTTACGGTCTTCGGCTAGAGATTATATTCTTGACAGATGCACTGTATAGCCGAATTTCTAGAAAATCTACTTAATTTCAGTAAAACAACTCTTCATACTCTAGCATGTTTATTGTCACCACTAAATCTTTTTGAAAGAGATAAATTTAATATAGAAACTAATTTTGTTTTACAGATATTTGTTGCCTTAGGCGTCATTGTGGTTTGTTGTTTCAAGAAAGGGTTTTTTACGCCTCACATGGTGTGTTTAGGGAGTCATCACTGCTAAATAAATCTTTCTCAGCACTAAGTGTGTTTGTGCCTTATATGAGAGCTCTCTCGATAGCATATTGCAACAAGAATAGCACTCAATTTTCTCGTCGGCTTGCTTATTCAAATAGTGTACTAAATAAGAAAAATTATTAGGTCATTTTCTTCACAGTACACTCTACCTCTGTTAAAATTATTAAGATATAGGTAATACTGGGTAAAATAAGGGTGCTAGTTTAGTTACCATAAATTCTAAAGGAGCTTCAACGGTTAAGATGTCGATGAAGAATAATGTTGTCCAGATCAGAATGTCATACGACGCGTACATTTCTTAGTCGACGATCTATTAAGTACCACAACCCTCATTTGTCTGATTGAATCTATAGGTACTTTTGTGATTTAGATAAATTTTCTTCATTTTGCTTATAATTTGTTTTCCTATTTTATCTAATTAGTATCGATCATATATGTTTGTGTTGCAGGAAAAGGTAGTTTTTTAAGTTTACCCATGTAACCCCTTATCTTCAATGATAAATTGGACATCAAGTTTGTCTATAAGAGCTAAAATCTTCTGTTCATAAATATGATTTGGACCACCGAGCCTGTAAATTGAGAATTACAAAGTGGTAATCAGCTGTTATCCGCAATTCTTACCTCTACCTCCAAATCATGAGGTAGCTCTAGAGAAAGTTTTCATTTATCCAGAGTCATAGGTGTGTTCAGAAAAGGGTTTTTTACCCCGAGCCAGCATCAGAGTTTCTCTGTTTATACGTAAATCTCTCTAGATGATATCGATCTTTTGAGGCGGAAGGAGTTCCGACTGAATTCAAAAACGCTATTCCTTATATTTGTCTTAGGGGCTAATTATGCTATCTGTTAATTATTTGTTACACCTAGAAAATTATTTCATTTTCTAAGTCAACTATGTTTGTGTTCAAGAAAAAGGTTTTATATAACTCAAGGCTGCAAAAATAAAACTCTGAAATATTACGACCAAGAGCCGATGATCTTTACATATTAAATATCATCGAGAGGAGAAGGAATGGTCACCTCGAGGGATTGGGTTTTCTCGGACATAGCCATATTTCGTTCGTGTTAGGAGTTTCCAGAAAGCTCGTGCTGGGTTCATTCTCTCTGTGATGTTCGAGACTGGAAAGGCTCGTTAGCTCTTGAATTTTTTGTCATATCGCTCTGTAGACAAGTTTTAACGGTAGTTAGAGGAAATAAAGAAGATTAGAGCAGAGATAGAGATGTTCGCGCAATATAAAACAATAGAGATTTCTATCGCTTTGCCACTTGCAGGTTGGAATTCTGGTGTAAAACGAACGGGATCCCAACTTGCCGCGTGTTATATTAGCGACTGCACAAAGTGGATTCGTAACAACAATCCGTACAGGTGCAATACACCAAGTTGTCCTCGCTGAGACACATAGCATTCACCTCTTTATATTTAGTACCGAAATTCTAAGCTTATCTCTGTTCTTTATTTACACATTAATATGTGTAAACTATATTTTCGCATATAAAATTGTGTATGAATATGGCTTAGACTATAGGCAGATGCTTTAGATTCGGATCCTTTTTTACACATCTCATCACGATGTTTCTTGCATTGTTGCTCTACACATAGCTTTAGAGGAAGGGTAGCAGTGTCTAAATATCTAGTCCTCGTTTTTACTGATAGAACTCTCCTTTCAGAATCCTTTATCTTTGAGGTTTAGTCCAAAGGTAAGCGGTATGATGTTCGTCTTTTGAGAATCAATTGGATACATTACCAGCCCTGGCTCACGAGATTCTATATGAATATTCTGGCAACGAATGCAGAGTATAGTCGCAGACGTGGAGTGGGCGGCCTTGCATTCAGTCTGTCATGCGCCTACTCAGTTGAGACAAGGTGAAGGTCAATGAACAATTTTGACTATGAGATGGGTGTATTAAGCTGGTCCAGAAATACACGTACTAATTATAATGCAGTTAATGGACAGAGTAGAAGAGAGTGAAACGAGGTGTATTTAATTGGAAGACGCTAACTCAAAAGTGTAGAAAAAGTCACCCAGTAAGCCGCGTAGTATAGATTATATTTCGTGATAACTCCGAGGATATACTAGCCTCACTGGTGCGTCTATCTATCGATGTCGCGATTCTCCGAATCATGGAAGAGATGGAAGTATTAGACTGTGCTGTGTTGGATTAGGTTGGGTCACTGTCCCTTTTTCTTAGGTCAGCCCATCATCGGCCCGGGTTTCAGCTGAAGAATCTTTTTTACTACTTTGGACTCTAAGGGAGCCCGGGTGAAGTGTTTTGTTTAGTGAGACCTTGGAGTGTATATATGGGTAACGTGTACGACCCTGGACTCTACATCATCCATTCTGTAGCTTCGGATAAGCATTTTGCTGTTATCCACGCAGATTGGGTAGCATCCTTAAGACCTCGATTGTGCCACTCATCTTCCGCCTACTACCTCCTCGGTGTTGCTCTCGCTCTTTGATGTATCACGTCTCCTCGTGACTCTTGAAACGGTTTTTTTCCCTTAGAGTAAATGAAGGCCAGGTCAATTGTGCGCATACGCCATAAGCAAGTGATTGAATATAGGACGTGTGTTGTAGAGTATTGAAATAGATGTAACTACTCGAGCAAGATAATTTTGAAGTAACAACTAGTATTAATAGCACTGAATGCTCGATGAAGATTAGATTGTTACGCCAAGCACTATAGTCGATATTTGCAGTTAGAATGATGTGGTTAGTCTGCATACAAGATCATCACTCGTCATCCCTCTACTGATATGGTTACTACATGATTGGCTGATATTTTGAGATGCTGGTGGGACTGGCGATTTTCTTTGTGATATGCTAGAAGATAAGCAAGCAGTTATCTCACACTTGTTCTGAAATGATGTATTTACACTCGGTGCTATCTCAGGCGGTGGATATGATCCTCTCTCCTTGGACGAACATGAGTTTGGAAGAGGAAGATTGTGGCCGTCATGTGCTCCGTATCATTGTGTCAATATGTGGGATGCGAGGGAGTCTGATGTACGTGCAAGATTTAATTGAAGGCATTTTAATCCCGTGATTTGCTGTCACAGAACAAAGTACGAAGGAACTTGGACGACTGCACTACCAGGACAGATAGTTGATAGTGCAAATAATATGTCGGAGAGTAAAGGGTTCTCTCGGAGAAACGAAGGGGTCCAGTTGGATCGAGAGACTCGAGAAACCCATAACGATTCAGCGGGGGATACTCACCCCCATTAGGTGAAGCTCGAGACTAGTACACCCGATTCGTTAGTCTATCTGACTCATGTTCGCATGCGATAGGGAGAGTCATTCAGTTACCCGAGCATGCGAAAGGATGCCATTGTAGTTACCTAAGTATACAAATAAAAGTTAGAACAAAGCAGCGAAAAGGGGACGATATCCTGGGAGCTGGTGTAGTCTGCCTCGAACTAGGACACCACAACGTAAAAAACTCCGAGCGTGGAAAGTTGCCGAGAAGAAAGAAACTTGAAGGCCTGCACTTCAAAACTCGACGAAAAAGCATTTGCCGAGCAAAGAAGTTTCCTTGAAAAGCATACGGTATGGACGACGCAAAGAAATCACTCGTCCTAAATGAAGTGAATAGATTACTTGTAGGATGAGTACTATGTTGCAAGATCATTACATGTAAGACCATAAGTTGTCAAGTTTTCAACTTCTTTCTCTCCTCCTCCATGTACTCAATAGAATAGGGGGGTTAATTTCATTATTCTAATGTTACTATAGAGTTTTTCTACTCTCGAGTTATCGGGCGTAATATATATATACTAAATTTTCGTTTTTCATGATCCGTTACGCAGCTATTAGAGATAAATGGTGTTCCTATGACCTTTTCCCAAATTAGTTTAGTAGACTACGTCACGCCAGGTTACAGGGCTGTCTAGTACACACCATAGAACTAATGAGATAAGCAGACGCACATGTACGGATCCTACTCTCAATAGTTGGCCGAGACAGGCAGCATAATGATGTCGGCATCCCAATGGATAGTAAGGGATATTAGTATCATGAATTGCTAATTCAAGTAGAGCGCAATCTCTCACATATCAAGATGGCGTTATAAGCCATTGGGCTGGGGTATAACCATCATATATCGTATATGGTGTAATTGGTTTAATCGGAATACAATCCGCATAATTGTATGTGAATACTGCATATACGAAAGTAAAGAATATATACGGCGATGTACTAAAATAACGAATGTACTGCAATCAAAGGTTATTTTCAGTAATGCGCGCAGAAGCCCATTAGGCTCGACATAGTGGGTGGTTTCGATGATGCGCGGCCCAACGCTTGCGGCAATGCTGAGCAAGAACCCACCAACAGGTGTCGAAAATGTAATTAGCTCCAACTATTTACGCCTAAAGGTTTTACAACTCGAAAGCAATAGATCATCACTTAATTCCTACCTATAATGTATTCTATATAAGTACTCTCAAAGATTATACTGCTGTTCTTATATCTTGTTTTGTCATTCTTTTTGCTCTGACTCGCAGTACTCCTCTAATATAAGCAGCACGTCAGGAAAGATGAGGCCGAATAATCTCAAGGGGATGTAGTGCGCCATACTTCTTGTGCCAATGGTGCCGAAAGAGGCTGCTTGTAGATTTGGATAGACCAGAATTGCTAAGAGAAGTAATTTGGACTTATGGACTCTTTTACCATTAGCCGTTTCGTGATACCTCAAATATCACATATGCATCGAGAGTGGATTTGCTCTCGTCCTTATGACCGTACTAGTTAAAGTGGTTTGCGTCTTCCGCGAGAGGGAGTTGAAACTAACGTAACATCATGCAAAATACTAATGCGGGATGCGCAGAATAGCCCTTGCAATGCTCAACGCGGCGCAAGAAGGATGTCCTTGATTACCGGCAACTAGCACCATCGGAGGTGAGTGAGGAAGCCAATGCGACAAAGAATGAGAAAGATGCTTTAAGACCAGAGTTGAGCATAGAAATTCATAAACATCACTGATAGAAGAAATAACACACGCAGAGCCAATGTCTGGAGTGACTAATGATAGTTAGAAAACCTTTGAGCTCGCTCAGACAACAACTGTTCGAACATAATGAACCAAGACATAGATCGATATAGTGTCGTCAGCCATTATATGAGTAGCTCATAGAGATGGATGATATGAATAAGGAAAACTAACCACTGGTCAGAAGGGAGTAGTCAGGACCAGATTGTGCGTCTTAACCGAGAAACACCTCACAGAAATGTAAGACTCTGGACAGATGTGCTAGATATCCATATTGAACTAGGTCTGATATTTCGAAACATAACGACAAGATCATACAGATAGGAAACTAAACTCTGCAGTCATCCTACGGGCTCTTCTGAAGACGCACAGTACAGGGGTTAAGAATTTAGAAATATGTAGTAGTAGCACGACGAGTCGACCCGCCAGAAACACAAAAACTATGCAATCTAATTTGAAATCAGACCATGATTGAAATGAGTGCAGAACCCATACGGACCACACTCCATTAAGCACAGATTCTCAACTAACTGTAGAGTACAAGTGCGGTCTCTCAAATCAAAGTACTAGCCACAACATGCGCCTATGAGATACCACGCACACGGAGTTTGACATTAGTATGGTCGTTATGTGTGTGTGTCAATTGAATGCGAATAAATATGATGAGGCAACACATAATCGCAGAGCGAGGACACAGCCACAGTGAGAACCGAAGTTATTCGCAGTTCATGTTAAATTCTGCTAAAAGGATAATGATAATAATATCACATAACTAATTGTATTTGCACCATTTTGGAATTTTATATGTGACTATAACATGGGTGTTCTATTGAAAAAATAAGATTGACTCAATACTAATAGTTGTGTTGTTTTGTTATGATATGTAGTTGATGTATGTAATTTATATTCACGCTGCCAATTTGCAAAAGTCCAACAAATGGAGATCGGAGGTACTTGAGAGTGAACAGCAATTTGTAACACTCAGGGAGGAGGTATTACAAGTTTATGGGTCCTGAATTGATATCACTTCCGTCAGCTAATAGCTAACTTGAAATTCAAAGCGCTTTTCTGATGACGGAAGCGTTAGGAGTATTTTTAGCACTTTGTTTATAGAATTGAGTCCTTTGAAGCTAGAGAGGATAAATAGGAAAGCTTAGTCAAATCATTGCTCGTTCTATGTTCCAACTTAGTCTCCTATTGTCTTTACTGTTGGGAAGAGATGGAATTAATGTGCTCCCAGCATACGGGTAGAATGGTTTTACTGTATTCTCAGTTATTTTAATGTAAGTTATGTGTATATAATTGTAGTAATTTTTTATCGTATGCTAAGATACAGCGAAGGGCGGGGATGGATACAGTAAATCTATTATGCGTATAATTCTATTGTGGATATACGCGAGGAATGTTGTATACCACGCTTGGGAAATTTAAGCTTGCTCTGCATACATTAGTGTATATTTTGGTAATATAAATGGTGAATGTAAATGACTTGCACGCATTGAGAATAAGTTAAACATAACACGCGGAAACAAATAACTGATCGCTTTTGATGGTATATTATGTATAAACTGTATTCCAAGTTTATGATATACTCTCCTCCCCAACCTTAGTATTAATCAAAATGGCGTACATCTGTCCATAAGCAAGAACGAAATAACAATCTGGAAAGTTGAGTAATAAGTTAGTTAACACTAGCTAGTCCATTGCGAACCGCATGCCCCTGATCCGCCGTCTTAATATGGTTAAAATAGTTGTTTTTTTAAATTTATTTGATTTTAGTCATAACTACGTAAATCATTTCAAGTTAGGAGTATAGGTTTGATATGACTCTACAAATTTAAAGTATTATCATAGTTTATGAAGGAAAATTATAAACATTTATATAATATGAATTTTTATAATTACAAAATAAAGCAGCTAGGTCTGCCTACTTTTGTATTATTTCTTGTAGTTAAATGTTCATAAGTTATCTCTCTATTAGTTTTGTTTGATAAGTGTTACTTTTTGATTAGAATGTTGAAACGAGAAATTACGAGTAAAAAATTGTAAATAATAACTCTATTCTAGATCCGTAACTAGAATATCATTTTAAAGAATAGATTAGTGCGGTGACTGTGAGATCTTGTATTTTAGTAAGTTCGTATTTAGAGTTGTGAATACTCCGAATGAATTATTCTCACATATTATTAATCGTATACTCAATTATAATTAATTCTAGTTCAATATTTTGCAGCTCCATGTTAACTTATGAGTAAAAAATTACGACGAAGAACTTAATAAAGGACATTTATGTTGATCTTTATTGTTATAATTTTGATTTTGAGATATGAAGGTGGGAGCACATATAAGATACATAACTTGACATGAAATCGCTAAGGAGAATATTGAGAAAATCAGCAAAGGTGATGTAGTAGAGTGGATATTCCTTAAAATTAACGCAAGGTAACCACCGAGGAGGTTTGGCCTAATTGCTTCTTATACACGCCGAGGTGTTCTTCTAGGCTAAGGGAGTAATTAGATAATACGTATGTTATAGAAACTATTATAAGTTGCTACGATGAAGATGCTCTAGGCGCTTATTAATCCAAATGAAAAATCGACCAACAGAACAAGAGTACTTAAGATCTGCTTATGTTTATGTCAATTTTGTATTATCTGTATAGATCGTGTGTGTCCCGTATTATACAATCTATAAGTTTTTAGCCATTGATAGTGTAATAATAAAGGATTTCACTAGGTGTCGTTCACTAGGAATGTATATGGTTTTCACATCCGCTAAAAATTTAGAAGTTTGACCTAATTCAATGGGAGAAACTATCCTCTCTAAGCTGTAGAAAAAGAGTTCCGGTGCAAAAGTTTTCGTCATGAACACTTGGCTGTGATAGCGTGCTAACTTGCTGCTTATAGGTGGAAGTGCAAGTTTATTCCTAGAAATACAATGGAATATGTACATGTGAATTTGCTCTGATGGTGAATAAAACATAGAACTTTCGATAATTGGTCTCTCATAAAAAGAATCTTCATGTTAAGTTTTAGGGTGTTCTACGTTAATTATTTGTAAAAGACTTGGTATTAGGCCAATATGTAACTATCTGTTTGATTGTTTTCTCATTTTATGTCGTGAATAATAAGTTGAAAGTAGTGACTATAATGATAATTTGGTGAGATCGTGATAAATTTAAATACTCTGAAATAAAGAGGTTATTGTTCTCAATATAGCAGGCTGTTCAATTTCATTTTATGTAAAAAAGATACAAACGTACGTACATTCATAAAGTCGTAGGCATTTTAATTGTCAAACTACTCTTGTGGTTTCAACTGTAACGAAAAATCTCTATCATTTAACTTAAATATAATGGAAAGATAATAAGACACTCCTTCTGTTAGGATAAGATCTTTCTTAAAAACTTTAGTAATTAATAAACAATCCACACAAAGATATATCTTTCAATGATAAGTCTAAAAATCTGTTTTTTATATGATAGAAAATAATATACTCATAGATACTTCTTTCGGAATTTAATAAAAATTGTAAAGTTGTGATGACACAATAGTTGGACGTAAATTTCTAAAGATACTAGATGTAATAACGGTTTTTGATGATGATGAAGACGTTGGTGTAAACTGGATATATATAGATGATGAAGAGCTATGTGTGGACTGTAGTTCTTACCTGATGTTAGAAGTAAGTAGAGTACCAGAGACAAGGTCTTTAAGAATTTGTAGATGCTTGTATATATTGTATTTGTGTTAATCACTGGACAAATACTAGCACAATGCGTCTGAAGATTTCAAGTACCCACCACTGTTGTGGCTAATCATACTGCTACATAAACAAAGGATAGTTAGAGCTGAAGCAGGTATAGTGTGTGGTTGATGCATTGAAGAAAATTGGCTTACTGTATCCTCTCTGCTTTGCTCTGACTTTCTCGTACGAGCAACATCACTATCTTCCTATAATAAGATCAAGTCTGCTTCTTCCGTGAGTACATCAAAGAGAAAAAAAATCATGGACAAGGAAAATGCATGATCGAATATATACCGAATATAAAAACAATGTTCAGATAATGTTGATAGAGACATCAAGTAAGAGCAGATGATACTTGATATGTTTACATGGAGTAGTGACCAACCGACATTAAAATCTTAAAATTTGAAGAGAATGGATGAGTTGTCTAAAAGGCTTCTTCTGTAGCGTATCTGTTTGTTAGAGACGAGAGAGAGGTTTGTGTTGGTGGTCAAGACGAAGGGATTATATCTAGTAGTAATTAAGCAAGAAGGTAAAAGAAGAAAGTGGTAAAAAGAGGT
>SNQN01002190.1:50577-65182 GCA_008642245.1 Bassia scoparia | reverse complement strand
AGATAGAAGTGTGATGTAGTAAGGCGTTGAAGTAGGAGATATGACATACTCATTTCACTCACTACTTTTGAATGTATGTTGTAGTGGGAGCAGATGTGATGTCGTCTTCATCACTAAATTGTGGATTCAAGTTTCAAAAATAATAAACCCTTTCTTATACTCTCATTTTTGAACAATTATGCCCTATTTAATTTGGCCGTCAACGAACTTTAAATACAATATACTATTAGAACTTGCATATCATTTTTTAAAAAACGACTTTTTAAAAAAGAGCGATATATATATAGTAGAGTGAATAAAAATAATAAGACCGGTGTGATGAGAGATATAATAAGAACTAATTATAATAAATAAATAAATAAATAAATGATGTACTTCACTTTAGTGTTCGTTGTTTAAATAGGATCCCTATTGATTGATTCAATAAAGCAATAGTCTAATATTGGCTAAAGTTGTAATGGAGACTTTATCACCCAATCAAGTTTTATTATTGGAAATTTGGAATCGTAATTGACTTGATTACTATCGAGCAAACAAACACAATACTACAAAAGTATGATCTATTATATTATATTCATGCACGCTAATAAGGATGATTTATTTGTAACCTAAAGGCCTTAATCAAACGTTCAAGTATAATAAGTTGGGTTCAAATCTTTTTTGCTTCATTGGTGTAGAAACATGTCTAGCAAGTAGCAAACTAAAACAATTAATTCAATGCCAATTTGATTAACTAGTTATTCAATGATAATTAGCTAATATATTCTGCCATTTGCTTACATTAATAATAATCATGACAACTTAACTAGATATGTATCGATGAGATCTTTGTTTGGTCTGGTGGTGGAGATTAAAGACTTGTGTACAATAGATCACATGTTCGAATTCTCAACCGTCATTGTAAATTGTATCATCTTAGTGACTCGTTCGTATTAAAGCAAAATAAAAAAAAATCAACTACATACGTGGGATGTGTTAGGAAACTATATTCGGATTAGTATATGATAATGCTATATATTAATGACTAATTAATGCTGATGCAATTTATGATTATCTGTCTAACCTATTATAATGATGATGGTTCAAAAGACAATCTTATATATAAAAGATGAATTTGTAGTTGCTTTAGTGAACTGAAAAATACTTGAAATGAGCTTGAAATTAGTGGCAAATTAATCATATCATGATTCATGTATGGCATTAGTGCATTACAAAAGYAATATTAATTCTAGATATAAGCAACAAATGCAATGGATCATGCAACAATATATCATTAAATTTGGTGCAAAAAGGATGTGAAATGAGGTGATGATCCACAATACAAGAAGATTGAGTGTAAGCAAAGGAATTTCCACCTTAACAGAAAATGTACTGTAAATAATTACTCTTAATGTTACTTTTGCTAAAATTAAGTGATTTTGTTAGCAGGTAATCATTGTTGTGTCTCCCATATACTCTACTTTCTTGCTTTTCCCCCTTTCTTATCCTTCTCTGATTACTTTTGCCAGAATGCTTTTTGTCCCCAACAACTTCAAAGTGATATGTAATGTAAGGGACTACTCGATAAAAAAGAATTAGACTCTGTAAGTTTTATTTTTTTTTTCGCATCGGACTGAAATGAAAATAAGTTCAAATGAATGACCTCAGTATTTAAACTTAAATTTTTGGTGGTGCAAAAGGTGAATGGTGGATTGGTGGCAGTATGGTTGTGGTAATGGCGATGGATGACGGTGAAATATCTTGGTGAAGGCTGCTGGTGGTGGTGGTAATAGGTAGCAATGATGGCCAGTAGTAAGGTGGTAAATTGGTAATGTGGTGGTATTATGGTAGCCAAATTTACCGATGAGGTCATGGCCCACTGGTAAACATTGAGGATCAACGCGGAAATGTAAAATACGTCACATGTTCAAATCTCGTACCCCATTGTATATTATATTGCCTTGGTGTAGCGGACAAATATTGTCTTGATCGCGGTATGAAGTATTTTTGGTGCTTAGAGCATTTTGAGACTTCAACTCAATAATTAGAGTTCAAGTTATGGGCAACATGAGCAATATGGGCATGAGGGTAGGCCCAATAAGTTTAGATTTCCTAATTCTTGGGCCCATGACTATTTTGTCTTCTAGGGGTACAGCCCTCTTAACTTCTTCCTTATCCAAATTTCTCACTCCCATATTTCAGGCCCAACATTACACACCATTTTTGTGGATTTCATGCACTTGACTACTTGACAATCCACAAAAATGGTGTGTAGTCAAGTTGACATTAGAGTATCTTATCATAGGACTTGCAAATAAAACATCATTGAACATACTGTATAGGCCCGTATCGGTAATTGTTATCTGCACGTCCCTCGTTCACGTGAACAATACTATTATTGTTCATGTAAGGATGAGGATGTGCGAAGAATTATATACGGAGTGTATAAATATTATTTAAAATTGAGCATTGCTCGGGCAATAATCTAGTATCACATATTTCTTCCCTCTTTTTACTTGTGCGAATTTGACTTTTTAATAATTCATATCTTATACATGATCATCTTTAAACATGTGTATTTCTTCCTTTCTTTTTGTTTCACTTGCATTAGATATTTATGGATATTTTTATAACCCACGTAAATGAAAATCTTTCTACAAGTACAACTTATTTTTTCAAGCTCACCTAAATTTGGGACAAAATGGAGATCAAGAGCAATAATAGTCAATGAGTGACCTACGCAAGTATCAAGTGAGGACCAAGAAGATAATTTTGAGGATAAAAAGAGTTCACACAAGTGTACGCGTACAAATGGAAAGATTCAAAATGGGACAAACTTTTTAAAGAATACCAAAATGGAACATGAGACAACCAAAAAGAAATAGATCGATGAACTACGTAAAAAAAAAAAAAAATACTTCGTATGTGTTTTATTTTATTGTGTATAATTGTATATCATCTTGTTTGAATAGCTCTTAGTCTAGATTATTTTTACTCGATGAGTAGACGGGATGAGTCTTGTACAGTTTCTATCTCAGGACCGCACAACGGGGAAGGAAAGGGAAATCCCCGCGTTATGCTAGGGGTAAACTCGAACTCGCGTGATGCAAGGGCATGGGAGATGGGAGATGGGGAGGCTTACCACCAAGTGACCAAGCCAAACCCTTTGGCCTTTAGCTCTTAAACTACATACATAGTCAAACCATTACATGATATAATTGTGCAAAACTTTTATCCCCACTATAATGGTTTTGTATTTCAAAACCTCAAAGATCAAGCAATAAACACTACATACTTCATCTCTTTGTGCATGACCAAGTCAACTTATGGGGGTGAATTATGAAAAATTCACGTATTCGTATTTTGTTGAATTCATTTTTGTTAATCTTTGTAAATTTCTTGCGTGTTATCACAATTACTTCAATTATATGCTTAAGTTATATAGAATGCCACCAATTCAAAGGCTTTGGATATTTATTAATATTTGGATAGCATTTTAGTTTAACACTATTATTTGTGGCTCCATATTATGATTAGAAAATGCAGACTCCTTTTTTTAATACTTAACATCATCTTTATCTTAAAGTTTTATAATAGCTACAACATATTAAAGCTTGCTCGCTTTGTTAATCTGTTACTCTATCATTCTTGTATATATCTCTATCATTCCTCTCTGCAATTGAAAATGTTTACAACACCTAGACAATTATAATATTACAACACGAGAAGTATTATATTTTTGAAATGAATAGATATTCGAATCTTCAGTGGTGCATAAGTTCCAGAACTTCAAATCGTTCTAAAATTATTGGACCACCAACATGGTCCATTACCACCATCTCATCATCCTAATTTTGATGAGATTCATAAATCAAGCAGTCAATAAAAATCATACTTACATGTGAAAGAGCAAGCTATGCAACAATCACACAATTCCTCACATTAGGTTTACGTGACAACTCCATTTGAATTTGTTGGGTCATCTTTTAAGAAAATGAAAGTATGAGGTAGATATAATTTGGGACAAAAGGATGTATTGAGCAATGTTAGCCTCATCATTTAAGGGATTTTATTGATCGGAGTTGTATTGTTTTGTCTCTTGGCATTATGACTAGGTTAAAATCGGATTTGTTTTCAATGAAAGCAATTTCAAGAAGTAATTCCATTGCTTTTTTCGAAATAGAAAGTGTTTTTGTTGAATAATTGGATCTGTCTTATTTTCTACTCCAACAAATAAATTAAAGATGTTTTGTGCTCATTCATTGCATGTTCAATGGAGAGGAAACATAATAGCCCGAGGATTAAATTGGAGGTGCAAAGGTCGATGTCACCTTATGTGCAACTTATTATGGTGGTCGTTGTAGATGTGATTTCTTGTATCGTGCATCGGATTTTTTTTGTGCCTTTTGGGTTTAGACTTACAAGGGCTCTAATCTTTAGCTCGCATTGAGCCTCGTTATTTTGTTTAAATTCATAGGTATATATACATAACTAGCTGTTAGTCTGGATAATGTTTTGTGGTATACAAAATGGTCGAAGTACATATTATTACATGAAAATAATTTAATTTATTAAGGTTAATTAGCAACATGCTTATGTTAGAGAAGTCTTTGACTACCTACAATTTAGATTATAATTGACAAACAATTGCTAGTAGGTGAGTGGCCGACGAACTTACTCATTATAGAGGTGGGCCCAATTGTGCCATGATAATCCAGTGTCAAATCCGTGGGCCTCATGCATGCCTTCTATTGGGCCGGCTAGGCCTATAATACAAACCAAAGCAATGTCGTGTCGTTCCGAATATATTAGGTAAAATTCCCCCTACCAGAAATACAACCCCTAGCTTATGTGACACATGATTTATTCCTCTCCCTATATCTCTCACGCATGTTTTTTTTAAAAAAAAAAATAAAAAATCATTAATTAAATAATATAATAGATATAAATATTTAACAATTAATAAAAGCAATGGAAAAAAGGCAGGTAATATAAGGGATTGTATAATATAGGCTTTGGTTCCGTTCAAACAACATACTTGTATTGGGCCGACTTATTTTGTGGCCATAGTGATTAAACCGGTTGATCTTATATATGTCAGTTCAACTCATGTCTAGCTCTACATATTCTAATCTTGATCACACTCAATCTTTTGATGTTACATTCAATAGGCCGGTTAGTTTTCAGAAAGGGGTTTTGAGCAGTGGCTTCAACCCCATTTTGATCCTTTGTAGTCAAGGTTCTAATCCTCATAACCCCTCTCCCATCGTAAATATCCGCCCTTGTGACTTATTCGCATGAAAAAATAGGTTGGTTGACTCTCTCTATAGTTCATAAAGGTTTGAGTGTTTAATTTTAATTAAGCAAGAGAATTTTGGTCAAAGAGTAAGAAGTACGTAGTAGTATAAATTTCTGGGCGATATTTTTTATTTTTATTTTTATGTTTTACGAGCCCAATACTTAAAATCTGTATATGGACGTGTTATAATTTACATTTTTATATCTCTATTATATAAGTTAAGGGAGCAATGTGTTCCCTTATACAAATGACTGATTTGCCTTTAGTAAATGTGAATTAACCTATTTAAACCCATTAATAATTCACTTTTCACTCTAAAATTTCAAATAAAAGAAGATTAAAATTTACCAAATAAACTACTTAAAATTTTAAACATTCATGAAAAAAAAAATTATGGAAAACTGACAAATATTTAAAACAATTACAATTCAAAGAGCGACATGCATATTTAAATATAGATTAACAAAAAAAAAAAATCCCTTAATACATATAGCGTGCACCAAAAAACTACGGAGTATAGTACTAATAATCCATATCTATTTGCAAAAATAAATAGATATTCGTATAATCTTCTGATCTTCTCCTTGACACTTTGCCAACTAAAAGATACACATTGTTCTGATATCCAATTATAAATTATAATACTATCCTCTTACAAAAACGGTATTAATACAATCTAACACGGACTACTAAAATGATTTATATGATATATACAAAATAATTACTCTTGTTGAATGTCGATCAAAACTTCTCGATGATTGATTGAAGGCAAAGAGCATATGTTACAGTTTTTAGAATGGTTTTTTTAAAATGTTATTTTAATCTTCGGTTTATTTTTAGTATCTCTGAAAAAAATATAAATTTATAAATTAGATAAATATTAAATTAATTGTTAACATCATGCCTATAGTCATGTGCATTGCAGTTTTGTTGTTTCGTATTAATGAATAATTATTCATATTCAATTATCACATTTTATACAAATGTGTAAGTAAATAATATAAAACATACATTGAGAAACGTATGAATGTTTAACTGTTTGAATCTTCAATTTTATTTTATTTTTGACGAGGTTAGATTTTCATTTCAAGGAACGGAGGGAGTATCCCTCTGCTCTCTAATGTTCATACTCGTTATTATCATACGATTCCCAATGCATATTTGTATCACTTATATCTTTAGTTATATTTTTTGAATAAATAAAATAATTAGATATTAATAATCTATTCATTAATACAAACATAAACTATTACTAAGATTTTCTTCATAAATTTATGAATAGTTAAAAAAAATGATATAACATAAACATTAAGGAACAGGAGATATTCAATACATATACTTCCTCCGTTTGTATAGATGACCCAATTTTTATTTAAGAAATTTGGAAATAATTGTCCCACTTTGATTTTTTTCCCTTTTAAGACATGAGGCCACAATAAATTATCATATAATTTCACTCTTTTTTACTTTTTTTGGGTCCACAATCTCTTTCTCTCTTCTCTCATCTATGGGTCCCACATATTATTAAATTACCAATCTACTCACCTAATCACTTACACCAATATTTTGCCCTCAAAAACCACAAAACTCAAAGTGGTCATCTAAAAAAAACGTAAAAGTATATAGTTAACTAAATTATATGTTGACGACTTGACGGAGTACGATTATTACTTTAGCAATAGCAAAAATATAGTTTCACGAAAATTTGGTTACTTGTAAAAACATTTTAGCTTTTTGATCGAATAATGAAAATATAGTTTCATAATAATAAATATACGTACAAAACGGTGTGTCAAGTAACAACATGCGAATGTCGAATGCACTTCTACACCTAGCAAAGTTACTCGATTAGACATTTCGCACATATTATATCAAAAAGAAATTATCGAAAGGAATCAAGTTTTAATAAACATAAGTTTTTTTTTTTATTGGTGAGAATAAAACGTAAGTTATTTTGATTAATTAATAAATTAAATTAAACGTATATATAATTATTATATTATCTTATCTCTGGAAAATAGTCACGTTAGAAAATCACACGAAAATATTCTCTGTTTGCGAGCTGGAAAATGAATAAATCCAATCCAAATTAAAGACTATAATAATGGGTGATTAATTAATTCTACGTTAAAATATTCCCTTTTATTTGGGGAATAGTGGTTTTTTTTTCAAGAACTGATTGTTAATTGTCATACACGGTAATACACAAGTAGTTCTGATTTCATTATAAAAATACTCCCTAATTGGAATTGATATTATACGACATACGTGGTTGAGAATTGAGATAAGACATGCTTCAATTAACATTGATTCGGAATCAATATCATATATTCATCTCATAAATTGATCTTTTAACAATAGGGTCAAAACAATAAAATAAATTAAAATTGTCACAGATTAATTTTTTCAAATAGATCGATGATTGTGAATAATTGGTCAAACGGAATAGGTCGCGCTCGCTCAAACGGGGAATGCAAATCCACATCACAAGATCAATAAGGTTCACCCCAAAACCTATGAATGAGAAGGAGTAGCCCTTAGCCTTATATATGCTTTCAAACTCTCGAATTCTTTCGATGTGAGATTTATCACACACAACACGCCCTCTTAATTTCAATATGGGATAACAAATTCACTCACATGTGAGCTCAACAATAATGTCATTTTGAACACATGCGATTATATAGGCCAGGAGTGGAAAATTTACTAATTAGAGTTTGATGTGAGCAACTGAGCAACGAGGGATAGTATTTCAGTAAAAATGCGTAGGAAGAAAAATAGGCAGGGCGTATAGTTAAATCATAAAAGGAAAATTTTGTATGCGCATATGAATAAAATTTAAACATTTATTAATTGATTTGAGTGCAATTTTGTCATAAATTTATATTTTTTTTACTAAAAAATATATTTATGTCTTATATATAGCCCTAAGGACTAGTGGACTACATGCCTAAAATATAATTGTCGTTATTTAATTTGTTAAAGAATTGTATTTACAAAAGAAAGTATAAATACAACATGAAATTCCTATTTTACATAAATGAATGAAACGTAAGTGACGCAATGACAATGCGTGCATAAATAGTAAAGAGCATTAGATACATCATTTAGGGTTTATCTCATACTTGTCCGAGTATCTTCTGATTAGTATATGCAAGTATGCAACATCAATTTCATATTATTGGATAGGATTAGATAAATCAGTAATTATACTAAACCTCCATGATTCATGAGATCAGAAATTTGATATACTGTATTATACTTGATTATTTTCGAATAACAGCATACGTATGTGATTATGGTCAAAAATAACAACCTAATGATTATAATTAAGATTAAATAAACTGTTATGTTATGCGCCTTGTATATATATTACCAAAAAAAAAAACTACACTTTTAGAAATTAATCACATAAAATATTAGACATGAAAAAAGTTTCCTCCAGGAGATCCGAGATCGACTACCATATCCGCCCTTGTAACCTCTAAGAAAAAACCCATAGAATATTAGACATACACCGTGGGTCTCAACAAAGCCACATGGCACTGCCATGCTGTCAACACCACTCTTTGTGTTATATAAGCTTAACTTCAAACTTATTAGCTCATTTATATTTATGAAAGATTCTTAACTTTTTTAATTTAACAACTAAAAAGGCCTAATTTGAGTTAAAGAGATTTAAAACTACACTTATACTTCTTGTAAGTATAGCTACTGAATCTCTCAAAGCTCAAGAGATGCCAAAATCCACCCTCATCTCCTATCTCCTTCGCCTTCGTGTTCGTCGTCGTCGTCGTTCGTCTGAAGAATCTGTGTAAATTTTACAGTTTGGATGAGTCCTTGGTCCTTGCACAATGGTTGCACATCTACGATGCCTCCGGCAACATCGTCTATCGTATCGATAATTACGACACCAAGTTGTAGCAGCCAAGTTTTCCTAATGGATCTTAAGGAAAAGTCTTGAGCACCTTGATTCGCAGGTAATTCATTACTATTTCTTGTGTTACATATTTCATGAACGAAATAATAACATTAATCAAAGTTTGTAGCATGTAATTGATGTATTTGTTATGGTTTTGCAGAGTTGAGGGTAAAAGGCATTGGAATGGGTACAAAATGACAGAGCTAATAAGAATGAGAAGCCTTGGTTCAAAGTAAAAGATAAACAAGTTTAAACAAGACAACATCATCGAATGGATTTCGTGTCAGTTTACAATCGAAGGCGATGATCTCAAGCATTGTTCTTGCTTTACAATCCAGGGAGTTCACAAAAATCAGAATTCAAGATCATTCGAGGCGATGGACTAGTGGTTGCACGGTAAATTCATCAAAAAATAAATTTATTTCGTGAATAAATTAAGCTGATGGTTGATGCTCAGGAATAATATTGTAGTACACGTGAACTGATAGTTTCGCTTTGGATGATGATTTTTAGGTAAAAAGGAAGCAATCAAAAGAAGGGTAATGTTGGGGATGATGTATTAAGCTTGGAAGTGAGCCAAACATGGACAATTCCTTCATAATGTCACTTGTTGTTGTTCATGGACTAATGTCAAATAGATTATGAGGTTTCGAAATCGAATAGACCGAAAAATGAACAACTCAGATGAAGGATGATCAACACATAAAAACTGCAGAATTGAAGAAATGGGTGTGATTTAAGAGGTTGTGCTTTGGATGAGCATCACAAGATCACAGCCATTCTTTTGTTTTGTGCTTGTTGTTGTAAATATGTTCGAGTGAAGCTTTGAAGCATGAAAATTTTGTATTGTAAATCAAAATGTATACAATTTTTCCCATTTATCTGAGTTATGTATGTATGATCATGCATCTTGCGAAATTATAAGTGTAAACATTCACTTTTTTTGTGTTGTCTTGTAAAAATTAATGTTACAGCTTCAAAGATATGAATAGAATTTAATTTTTTGATCTTGATTTATGTATTATTTTTCATTAGTGAGAAATTAGCAACTTATTATTTTCATTAATTACTCGCAAAGCTAAATTTGATATGATTAGTGGTTGCAATATTATTATCATCAAACAGTTTAAGCTCTTGATTAGTTACAAAGTTACTCCGAACCTTAATTGGTATGACCACAGAAGTAGATGTTATATTGTCGCAAGTATCACACCGTTTTAAGGATTTGACATGATTGATAGGAATATGTTTTGTAATAATTCACGTGGGGTACTTAAAAACTAATAAATGTTGTTGATGATGAAATAATCAATATTTGAATGGCTTAAATGCACTTAATTTTTTTTGAAATGAGCTCATGGAGTTGCTTATTTTAGGAGGGAATCGGGGTAAATGAGACATAAAAGTTGTATATAATTATAAATGAAAGGAAAGGACTAGGATCTCTTAAGATAGGATGAGAATTTTAATCAATCGAGTTATCTCAGACTTAGTTCGATCTTAATAACCACTAGACCGGCTAATCATCTCATTGGTTTACATATCAAAATAATGTGACAAGATAATTTTTTGTTTGTGTATCCATCAAATTAAACCATCATGTCCTCATTTAGTCATTGCAAGTTTCAACACATAATATGCCAATAATTATTGGACTCACCCAACTGCCAGTGCACTAGACACTAGCTGTTGCCACTGTGAAATGGGAAACTTTCAATGCAACATTAGACATTATTTAGACTAGTGTTGTTGGTTGTTGTTGTTGTTTTGCCGAATAATTGTTATGTTTTTTCTGTTTAAGAACACACACCTACCATACATTAAACTACTAACAATAAGAATATAAGATTAACAACTGTAGTCATCAAAACATAAAGTGTGTTATCAGCAGTTTTATATTGATTGTAGTAACTTCAATAATTTTCTTTTTGAGAAAATATTATGCACCACTAATTTTTGCGTTGAGAAGGGAATCTACGTCACTATCTTTCCAAGATGTTGTCAACTAAATCATTAGTATCACTTAACGAATAAATAGAGTACTGTAATTTTATACCAAGTAAAGTATAAAATGACTTTGTTTGCATTCGTGGACTTCTATACAGAAGTTTCCAATAATTTAGTTTATTTGGATTGATTGGAAAAAGAATTGAACTGAAATGAAATGAACATTTATAGAGAGAAAAATGGAATTATTGAATTGAATGAACCTGAAATGAAGTACATGAAATTAAATCCAAAGAACAAGGCATAACTCGTACCTTTATTTGATCTATCGTAGCTACTTTAATTTTTCTTTTTTAACTTCACTTCCTTTTACGGAGTAGTTAGAAGACAAACTCAGATTACGACGACTTCATGCTAACCTGAATTAGGACTTCACAACTACATGGTATCAATTTCTCAATAATAAAGTAACTTATCTTTTCAGTCACGCACGTAAGTAACCTGTTATAACTATTTTTCCTTTTAATATTTATTGATCCATCTTAGCCATTTTTTTTAACTTCACTTCCTTTTCGGAATTCGAGCTAGAATGTCAAAACTCAAAACTACAGCACTTCCCTAAGCCCAAATTAGGACTCCGCGACTACATGGTATCAATTTCTCAATGTAGTATCAAACTAAGACAATCAGCAACCAACAGAGACATTATTGTTGACATAGTTTGAATCATCTTAACAAATTAACAACATGCCATGTGTAATGTTTCAAGTGTAGCATTAACCTACATAAATTGAATAATAAAGTTGGACCTATCATAGTGTTATTGCTTGCATGCCATCGATGAAGAGTTAGCATGTGGCATGTAGGAGGTTGTGTGTTTGTACATGGCCCTATTTGCATTACCAACAGTTGCACCCATTTCAATCAATATAAGTATAGTTGGACATTTATGCTTTCATTGTTGAAGAATTTTGGTTGAGTTATGTATATTCTGAAATTCTTTTGCATAAACATGTATATCTATTATTATGATTGGAGAGATAACAAACACTTACCTAACAAAAGAAAAAAGAAGAAGATAAAATGAGGTGATGGTGTTGGTACCCATTGAGCACCAGGCCCAATGCACCAGGGCCCATGTCACTATTCCAATAGCCCAATTCGCGCCAAACTGATCCAGTAGGCCCAGTCAAAGGGAGTCAAAGCCCACCAACCACTAACCAAAAGTTGGATATATGCATGACACCTACCTCTGGTATATACGCCACTTGTCACATTCGAGAAGCCTTGACCATGGAAAGTCTCGGGTATAAAGCAGGCTGGAAGCCCCAAGGCTGGTAAGTTCATTCGAACCACAACCTCCTACATTAAATTTCTCTCTAAAATATTGACCACCCTGGTAAATACTGACACGTCCATCGAAGGGGCGTTCCTGGTTGCCCCAGGGTAGTTCTCACCGTGTTTTGTAGAGCAAGGATTGCAGACCAGGTCCTCTTCAACACACCGGCTCGTTGGCACTGCCACGTCAGCAGTAGACCACATATTGTACCAACAATTTGGCGCTAAAAGAGGGTCGTAGTGTCACACTACGGGTGAAGAGAACCATGGATGCATCCAACCAGGAGAGATGCATGGTGATGGAGCTGACCATAGAAGGCCAGAGGAAGTCCTCCCACAGCAAGAGCCGCTCCTCGAGACCGTACCAGGTCAGCAAGACACCGGGAAAGCCGGGGTTAATGCCACCACCGTCCATCACACCCATCCCAAGTCCGAGGAACCAGAATACTGGGACGCTTTGGACAGGTGGGACTTATCAACAAGACCTCCTCCCTCTGGGAGAACACGAGGTTACTCGACTCACAACAAGCCAGACCAGGTGGAGCAGGCGAGAAATATCTTAAGACGTGCAGGTCTGGCATCCTCAGGTTATGTGGGAACACTTCGGGAGTGGGAACCACTCACAGGTAATGATTTTATGGTCCAAACCTGCCCACACCAAGCCGCTCGGCCAGGAGGTACCATGACAGGTAGATGGCGCAGACAGACCACCACGACCACACGCCAAAGGCGACTAATTACTCGGCACCACATCTTCCTCCTCACCATCGTTGGGTCCTCACCATCGATGGAAGGCCTCCAGAGTGAAACTGCATGGAACCTGAGGTGAGGTACGCGAGCCCTGCCACACCGAGACCGGTCAGCAACGGTCAGGCATGGTCACAGCAGAATCCGCTGGATATACGTCACAGACTACCAGACCGGACATGTACAAGGCCTGGGCGGTCAGTTCATGACAGGCTGGAAATCGACTCTCCAGCTTTCCAAAGGTTGGGAGAACCAGATCCGATACAGGGTCAACCTGCAACTGTTGTTTCCCCTGGTCAAGCTCAGTGCATGCAGAGCTGAGATAGGTATTCTCTTTCTCGCATCACCACTTAGTGAGGAATTTTGAAAGCTCGGTCACAAAAAAGTTTAAAATGCCAGGCCACATCAAATTTGATGGACTGGAGATCCTGAAAGACCATTGTAGGCCCTTATGAGGGACACATGTACCTGGGTGAATTTATAGTGCAACTGGTGCAAGCTATTTTCCTACACTGACAGGAATTGCACAGGGCCTGGTTTCGAATACCGACCAGGTAGTGGTCCAATGCTTGCTGACCTGGCCGGATCAGTTCAGAAAGATCATATTCATAAGTGGTAGAGAAGAAAGAGAAAAATTCTTCAGTTGGCTTATGTTCAGTAAAAGCAGGGTAAGAAAGTCTCGTGATTATTCTTACCAGGTTTCAATAAGGAGGCACATAATGGTCCTCCGACAAAACGCTATGTGGTAATCATGGCTTTGCAGTAAATGGTCTCAGCACAGGCCCGTTCAGGGACCACTCACTAAAGTCAAAGGTGGATACCCGGCCCAGGCAATGCGAATCCTCAGATGAGTTATATCAACTCCTGAGGAGTTCAACAAAACACAGCCACCAGGTGGACTACGAGCTCCGAAAAAGGAGGAAAATCACAGCTACAGCCCTAAAAATCCAGAAAGGAAAGAGGGAGGGAAAGAAAATAGGAGAAAGCACGCACCACTTCCACCTATTTTCGAAGTTTACCCCCCTCAATACAGACAGGCAGTAATATTATGCAAACTCACAAGGGAGAGGATAAATTTGGACAAACCTCCCAAGAAGATCTCGTGCCAGGACCCATCAGTTCGTGATTCACCCCCTCTAGTCACCTGCGTCCACGCCGTTACAACGATTACGCCCCGCGCTAACTCATTAACCCCGCCCATCCTTCCACTGTCGCTCCCCTACCAACCCTCTCAGCAGCCCACGCACCTCTCTCCTCGCTCCCCTTACTCCTCTCTCAGTCGCCATCTTCCTTCACCATCTCTCCACTCACGGGGTGTGTCCCTCCCAACGGTCAACCGCTCCACGCCAACAGTATTCTGCTAGTCACTCTTC
>SNQN01002190.1:33694-50552 GCA_008642245.1 Bassia scoparia | reverse complement strand
CTTACACGCGTTAACACTGAAGTTGGTGAAGTTTAACTAGAAAAAGCTTTCGAGAGCAACTCAATCAGGTCACATCGCGGAGAATGTGGTCAGATATGCACTAAAATGTTGTGTGACATCAATTATAATAGGGGTACTGTGGGAAGACACATCATATCTAGTAAGACTGTAGCGGCTTTTTTAGGCATTTTCTCTTCGAAAAAAATCAGTTACGGTAAGGGTTTGGGAATCTTCTAGCTCCTCATCTAGTTAAATAATGAAAAGTTTTTCGGACGCTATTTTTTTGAGTGACGCTCACTTCATTTAGTAAGGTAAATCATATCACGAGTTATTCATGCCCTCCTAGGATCTACCAGATATCTCGATGTCGGCATCTGACGTCATGACGCTTTTAGAGACATAGAGATTACTACAGAGCCAAAAGCAAAAACAAGAGTAAATATAAGGTGCACCAAAAGCGAGGGAGAGATTGGCCCCTCATCAGCCAAGCTAAAGATCAATACATAAAGACTACATAAAGTGTTGTGCGCCAACGGTGTTGCAGAGAGTTCAACAAGTCACAGAGTGATGTAAATATATCACATAGAAAGCTAAAGATAGCAATTCATATTTCATATGATACTGATTTAAGAGCGCTAACAATAGATCATTTGCTCGACCATCGATTGAGTGTAAGCATGGTACCTGCGAAAATTATCACACTCACACAAACTTCTCCTCTGTCACCAAATTTAAAACAGAAATTAGCATGCTTATCGAGTCCTCAATGTGTGACGTAAGATAGTTGATAGTACGAATCCAACTATTCCTAATCTCTTCTTAGCCCATATTGTTCGTTCGCAAGGGACGTGTGATGGTATTGTATATGCTCCCGAGCAATTACTGGCAATTCTGATATGCGCATCCTTCAAACGTCACAGTGCGTGAGCCCTTTCGCCAAGTTTTCTCTTCTATCTACCACCTAATAGGTGATGTTTTTATGTTCGCCCTGAACATCGTATTGTTCTTATTCGCAAGGTTAGATATATAGTAAAAAGATGGAATGTCTAGAAGTGACGTCGCACATATTATAATAAAGAAAAGGAGACAGCTTGTAGTAGTACATTAACGCATGTATTCGTGATCAACTTCGAATTTTATTGTTAATATGACTAACTAGCCTTATCTCACTGCCACAATTGCACAATTGACATCCCTTAGTTTAAACATTTGTATTGAGAACTAGGAGTGTATGACACATAGATTAAGATGAGAAAAAAGAGACCTAATCACGTGTCATCAACTGGACCTAGGGTAAATTTGTAAGGATAAGATGAATGATTATGATACTGTCTTTTAGAAGTTAGAGTTCCATGAAGAATCTAAGTAATATATAGCTCATCACTTATTCGAGAGTTTGTATTATCTGAATTGTTAACGCCTGGGTAGTATATACATTGGAGTATTAAGGAGAGAATGAGTCTATCGAGAAAGCTTATAAAAAACAATAAATTAAAGGCAGATGAAATAGTTTATGAATTAGAGTTTGAAGACATTATAAGAAAAAAAAATTAAAGTTAAAGTATTGATGAATAATTGGAAGATCAATGTGTCATCGAGAACAGAAAATGACCGTATAGTGAAAGAGAATGGAGTGATTTGTAAGGAGATTAGGAGAGTGAATTTATCGTCTGTCAACAGATTAGATCAAATATAATTCAAAAGGTTCAAATAAAAAAATAAGGCTGGACATAGCCTTAATAAAAAAAAATTAATTTGAACTATTTTTTTCGATGGCCAAAAGTCAAATTTAAAATCCTTTATTTAAACTTTTACATATTTTACCAAATCTTTTGAAAAATTAATACTTTTGTAGTTGGTGGCTTGTTGCACATTGTGTCTTAGGGAGTAATCCATGTTGTTATATTGACTTTTAATATGCATTGAAATTTCTCTTAAAAAAAAAAAAAAAAGAATTCAATCCCTTTAAAATAAAATAAAGGAAAATGATATACATAGCCCATAAATTAAAGCTTAATGTGCATAAAAAGGAAAGTAAAAAACAAACACAACATTTACTCTATTACCTTGATTGTTTTGTGATTTTTTCTTATTTTCTTAAATTGTTTATACTATTAGTAATGTATTAATTAGTTATATGTAACCCTTATCCAATGATAAATTGAAAATCAAGTTAAGGCAATCGTATAAAATGAACCTTAATTAGATATGTATGTACCCAGATAATTTCTTTTATCCTATTCACTAGAAAGAGTTATATATTTTAATTTATCCGCTTCTTAATATTTGTTACACCGTTTGACTTTAATTTCATACTTACTGACACACATTTTGACAATGATTATATATAATTCTATTTTTTAAATAATTATTACAAAAAGTTGATATTCTAATAATACACATTTTCACTAATCCAACAARATATAATTAGCTTTTATCATTAATTTACATAAAARAGCATGGCCAACTTTAATGTGTAAATTATATTGTAAAAGTCAAACAATTGCAAYCTTTAAGAGACTGAGAAAGTACATACGTAGTACATTATTTCGTGTAAGGGATTCCTATATACTTCAAGCGTATGCCGTGACTTCTKAAGTTCCCCATATATATAGACTACCTTGTAGCTTGTAGCATTGTTCATCTAATTTGCCATGTGCAAGTGTTGTTGTTGTATAATTTTTTTCCCTAGTAAATGAAGGATCAATAATGAACTTATATGTGATTTGGGTTTGAAGATAATAGAAGTATGAAGTACTATATTAAATTCYTTAATTTTGCAAATTTCTTTATTAGTTGTAAGCAAAAAAATGCACGAACTTTCCTAAGATCGAATTATTGGACTTTTCTTTTTACAACAAAGTATTGAAATAATACTTGTGCATGTTCTCCTTAAAAAATTGCTCCAAATGTAATTGGAGATGAAATGAAACAATGATGAAACATGATGGCCGTGTTGCAAAATGGGCTCCAGAAAGTTTCATAAAAACCCGACCCGAGTTTACGTCTGCCAGCAAATCATGTGCCGCATCCAGACCATCCGAGTACCTCCCACGACCCCCGTGTCGATTATCGGATCTGATCACTTACCATATTTCGTTTTCCGTCAAAAATCCAAAATACAGTTATTGAGTATTGTACGGAGTAATATATATATTCGTATTGTAAGAGTACTTCCTATGACTTTTCCAAAATTAATTAGATAGCAGCTAGATTTACAATTGAATGATGACCAAACATCATAATTGGACACACCCTGAATCATGATTAGTGCATGCTATCTATACAGATTGAAGAACACATAAACTTCGTATAAGGTGTAATTGTTAAACTCGTCATTGTGAATAGTGACAAATTGCGAACGTTGCAATTGGGGGCGGTGTTGTGGCCTGGAAGCGTCAAATTAGAGTTTTTTACAAGCCATTTCATGTTTAAGTAATCGGGAATAGGTCATGAATGATAACCAAACAACATAAATGGGATATGCTCATGAATCATAACAGTCTTCACAAAATTTTGTTTTTTTGGTGTTAAGAAGTCACACAGGGGGGGATGAGAATCGATCCCAGGATCTCCTGAAACTGGGAGGGATTGCTTTAACCACTTTGAGCATCAAAAAATTCATACATACACTTGAAGAAACACACAAGGAGCCATGTTGGCTCATATTTAAACTAACTGACAAAAGCAAATAAAAAGACATAAACAATGAATTGATCCAAAAAAATTTTTAAAAATTAGGTCTATTTCTTTAACCGAAAACAACTGAATTGAATGGATTTAACTAAATTTAATTAAACCGAACTGAAATAAATTGAATTGTTTATGAGAGAAGAAATTAAATTATGAAATGAATTGAACTAAAAAAAATTGAAGTAAACCGACCTCTTAAGATTATATATTCGTATAACAAAACCTAGGCACGAAATTTTTTTAATAATAATGATGAAGAAATACCCATAACCATTTGTGTCTGCAAGTTGTTGAATATCTACATTATATATTGATTATATGCTTAATTAAATTGCAACTAATTGGGATGATGACAGAAAAAATAATCCATTCACAAATAATATATACTTAGAAGCAAACGCATCACATACAATTGGGCTGATTGATAATTTGATTGTCTTATACTTTCTGTGACATTCGAGTATTTTCTATTAGTTTAAGTGATTTTTGAGATAGATCAAACTATCAAAAGTGTCAATTTCAATTCATGACGTTGAATTATTTCCAATGCCAAATTACTAATTAATATACGTTATTAAGTGGTTCATGCAAGTTAAGCTTGAATATAGGTATGTTGATATTAGCTTGAATAATTAACAAAAACGAAATGTGTTTAGGTATAAGTAACAATTAATAATTAACCTTTTATACCCAACAAATCAACAATAATGAATATATATAAGTTACTTGCCTTGCACCTCGTTTGTTGTTTTTAATTGCTTTTCGTCATAACTTCATTCTCATTTTCAAGTTACGGAGTAACTTTGAAGATACAAATTTACATGTTAGGTGACATTTTTTATAAAATCAACATTGTCTTTACTTGTATAGATAAAAATATAAAGGATACTTGTTGATGTAAACAAAAAAAAATTACGAGTAAATGAATACTTCAACCCAACATTCATTTTTTCGACTAGTATTACTCTAGGTAATTTATTAGGTTAAGGTTGAATCCCAAATCTCAATAATAAACCAATATATTAAATTTAGTTCATATTTGCCAGCTCCATGAAATCATGGAAATACCTAGATATAGTTTTTTTTTTTGATTTTAGAGAGCCATAAATCATAAAATGTAAGAGAAATCCGATTTCAAAATTTTTTGCTAAATAAGAGAGAGCTCTAACTACATAAGAATTATCCCTCACGTCTTCTATCATACAGTGCAAGATGCTAGCTATAACATGGTAACTTGCACAACATACATTAATGTAATTTTTATTGTATTGTACTTGCCGTAATTATAACAACTATTATTTTAGCATTATATATATAACGGACTAGATTTTGTTTCACATGCTAAATAATTTATATGATTCAGGAAATCTCCACTTGCACAGTTGCACACTGTCTTGCTCTTGTTGTTTTGGTCATTATCATGATAATATTTAAGAATGTCAATATATTATATACTCATTGAAAAAGAAATACTTATTCATTATCAGTGAGCCCCGTTATTTTTTTTTGATCTAATAATTAATGCAACTAAATGTGTGATGAAAAAATAAAAATGAATATTATGAAACAGAGTCCCATCATTTTTGGTAAACAGGAGTCTCTGATGCCTGTCCTTTGTCCCACACACTCCACAAACTTTTAATGGATAAAGACACCACTGCAACAACCACTTACCATAAGATTATAATAAATCCCTAATTTCAACACAAATATCTCATAGATACTATTACAAAAAAAGTTGAACGAATTGAACTAATGAATTGAGTGATATAATTGAGTCGAGTTGGTATGTCCTACCAGCTTATAAGAAGATCAGGGGTCTAAAATAATAACTTTATTAATTTGATCTATCTTCAAAAACTAAATCGACTAGAGGTACACGTTCGTGAAATTTACCAAATGATCCTTAGGGCTGATGAACACGAGGGCCTATGTATTAGTGATTAAAATGTAATCCTTACGACTCGTAGCCATCTACCATAGTCACGTGCTTCTTTCCGTAGTAACAAGAGAAACATGCATGCATTGATTATCGACTTAAAAACGACTTAGTTGTGTGGACTTCATAGCAGTCCAGTACTGGAACTATATAAATCCGAATTATAACAAAAAAAAATGGATGCTTATGGTAGATCGTATTTGAAACGAAGTTTTGGTACGAACAATCATTATTTTACAAGATAAAAAAGTTGGAAATTTGGTAGATTAGAGTGATGTAGCGAGTCATGTAGAGATGCTGTTGAGTAGGATAATGCATAAGCCTCATTTCTACTCATCACTTTGATATTAATGTATGTGTAGTGGGAGCTCAGATGTGATGTCGTCCTTCAATCACTAAATTGTGGATTCAAGTTTAAAAAATATAAAGCCCTTTTTATACTTCTTTTTTGAACAATTATGCCCTATTAATTTGGCCGTCAAACGAACTTTAAATACAATATACTATTAGAAATTGCATATCATTTTTAAAAAACGACTTTTAAAAAAGAGCGATAATATATAGTAAGAGTGAATAAAAATAATAGACCGGTGTGATGAAGAATATGATAAGACTAATTATAATAATATAATAAATAAATAATAAATAAATGATGTACTTCACTTTAAGTGTTCGTTGTTAAATAGGATCCCTATTGATTGATTCAATAAAGCAATAGTCTAATATTGGCTAAAGTTGTAATGGAGACTTTATCACCAATCCCCAAGTTTTATTATTGGAAATTTGGAATGTAATTGCCTTGATTACTATCGAGCAAACAAACACAATACTACAAAAGTATGATCTATTAATATTATTCATGCACGCTAATATAGGATGATTTATTTGTAACCTAAAGGCTTAATCAAAGTTCAAAGTATAATAAGTTGGGTTCAAATCTTTTTTGCTTCATTGGTGTAAGAAACATGTCTAGCAAGTAGCAAACTAAAAACAATTAATTCAATGCCATTTGATTAACTAGTTACCAATGATAATATAGCCTATAATATTCTGCATTTGGCATTACCATGTAATAATAATCAGATAGACACTATACTAGATATCGTATGCGACTTGTATAATCTTTTGTTTGGTACTAGATGTGTGGAAGCATGGTAAAGACTTGTGTACACTCACTGATCAGAGCAGTGTGGTAGGACTAGTTGATGGTGACAAATTACTTCAACCTCCTTGCTCAATTGTATCATCCCTAAGTAGCTCTATCAGATACTTAAGCAAATACAAAAGCAAAAATCAACTATACATAACATGGAGAATGTGTTAGGTAAAGCTATAGGGTTCGGATTACTCTAGAATAAATGATCAAAAATAGGATGACATCGAGATGACTCAAAAGAAGTCAACACCGCTAAATTTCATGATCTAGCTGTCAATACTAGCTGACATGACATTTATGATAAAGATGACAGCTGATATCAAAAGACTAGGAGTCATGAATATAATTATGGATAGGAATGATCACTGAGTGTCAGTTGCAGTTTAGTAACTGAGAAAAATATTCGATATAACGAGCTCGATGATATATAGTAGATAGTGAGGCAAATAATAAAGAGTCAAATCCACTTTGTATATCAATGTTAGCATGGCTAATGTGCACTCTGGACTAAAGAGGTATATTAAGTTCTACACTATAAGCTAACTCATTTACCAACAATCATGGATATGCATACTTACTTCACTCTCATTAAACTTAATTGTCGCATAAAATGGATGTGAACCATACGTGACGATGGCCACATACAAGAAGATAACTTGAGTATTAAAGCAAAAAGGAATTTCCACCTAACCATGAAGAGAGGCAATATTCACTGTGTAGAATCTACGAAACATTACGTAATAGAGTACTCTTGTAAGATGTTCACTTATCTCTGTCGTAAAATTTATAGTGTAGATTTGTGTTCAGCTAGGTAATCATGTTGTGTCTCCCATATACTCTACTTTCTTGCTTTTCCCCTTTCTTAGGCATTCTCATGATTATTTTATGAGCCTATGCAACTAGCTCTATTTCTGTCCAACAACCAACTCAAAAGTGATATGGTAATGTAAGGGACTACTCGCAGAAAAAAGCAATTGCATGACTGGTGTAAAGCTTTATTTTTTCCGCATCGGATTGAATGAAAATAAGTTCATGAATGATCATTAATTTAAACAAAATTTATGGTGTGCAAAAGGTGAATGATCGGATGGTATGAGCATGATCCAATGTATGTTGTGTGTAAATCGGCGAATCGAGAGTAATCTAGACAGGCTTTGAAATAGTAATTAGGATGAGCTATATTCGTGCTGACTGGTGGTAGCGTAGGTACATTAGGTAGATCTATATAGATTTTGCAGTTATGTCACACGAAGTTGGTAAATAATATTGGCTTTATTCAAAAACCCAGTTTAGTTATTTTGTGGTGGGGATACCATGGTTATGCTCTTCAAGATTCATACCACAGATAAGTAGGATACATATGGGCCACTGGATGAAATCACATTGTATAGGATCATACGCCGGAAATATGTGATACAATACGCGTCTACATGTTAAACCTCGTCAGTGATCCCATTTGTATCTATTCACTAATTTTGCCTTGGTGTTAATTTCTAGAGGACTATCAATTTAGTTAGATCGCGGTACATGAAGTAGTTTCTTGTGTGCTTGATAGAGCTATTCCCTTGTATACTATAGACTCTAAGTAAGTTAAGTAATGATGTAGCAACAACTCAATGAGCAAATATGGAGCCATGAGGGATAGAATCCCAATGAAGTTTTAGATAAACATCCGTAATTGACTATAGAGGTGCCTATGGATCTAGGTTTGTCTTAGGGGTACAAGCCCTCTAACTTCTTCCTTAATCCAAATTTCTCACTCCCATATTTCAGGCCCAAATTCAGCACCATTTTTGTGGATTTCATGCACTTGACTACTTGACAATCCACAAAATGTGTGTAGTCAAGTTGACATGAGAAGTACCTTATCATAGGACTTGCAAATAACAGTCATTGAACATACTGTATAGGCCGTATCGGTAATTTGGAGTTATATGTCACGTCCGTTCGTTCACCTGAGACAAGTTTGTACTTAAGACTTATATATGTGGAATTAACATTCTCATTGGAACGGAAATGAAAATGATGATTAAGATGAAACACTACATTACAATTGATTACAAACTAGTGATAAGAATTGGATTGAGGATTGGTGTCCTGAATAGAATCCATGATAACGGCAGCTGTAATAAATACTGTTATTTTAGAATGAGCATTGCTAGTTTTCGTGTTATCATTTGCTTATACTTTAACCTTGTTAAATGTGGCACCAGAAATAATTTCCAATACTTGAAGCATGAATCCTCTTGAAAGAAATTGAAGATCAGCAAAAAGAACACTAGTATCGAGCTAGCAATATTTCTTCCCTCTTTTAGTATTCGAATGCGAAAAGTGAACTTATTATTAATAATCTCTATCACATATTACCAATGAGTCAATAGCAATATAAACAGCGAGTAGTATGGATATATGCTGTCCTTCTTATTTGTTTTACATATGCATATTTAGATATTTATGGATTAATGTTTATAACCACGTAATGATGAAAATCTTCCTACAAGTATATTAGTATTATTTCTTCATACCCGCTCATAAAGCTAAATTGGGTACGACTAAATGGAGATCAAGATCTATATGTAGTATGTACAACTGAGTTGCCTAGTCGTCAATCTCTATAGTGAGGACTACACGAAAATTTATGAAGGACACACAAAGAGTTCACAACGTAAGTGATCTAGTAATGTTACGCGTACAGAGGTATTATGGAGAACCAATCAAAAAGTGGGACATACAACTTTTTAAAGAATATCCAATAATAAGCGTAACTTAGAGACATACCCAGAAAAGAATAGATCGACTGAACTAGCGTGAAGAAAAAAAAAAAGACTATTGCGATGTGTTTAAGGTATAGTGTAACCAAATGTGTATATACCCATGACTTGTGTAGAATAGAATTGATCTTGTATAAGTCTAGATTATTAATAGATATCTCTCTTGAAGGAAGAATATTCCGTGGTATGTAACATCATAGTACACAATTGTCTTATCTGCAGGTACACAGCACTAAGATGGCGGGAGACAGGGAATATGGAGATTCCCAAGCACCGTATAGTGCTAGGGGTAAAAAGACTACGAGAGATACTAACTCGTGATATCAGGACATGGGAGATTGGGAGAATGGTGAAAGTAGGCTTACTCCAACGATAATGTGTGAACCAAGGCACAAACCATATAGGCCTATTACGCTATATTACTTATTTATCTAACAGATCATTACCATTACATGATATAATTGTGCAAAAAGCTATTTATCCAACTATATATGATGGTTTGTATTCAACAACTTCTTAAAGATCAAAGAAAATAACACTGTTTGAACATTACTTCATACTCCTTGTATTGATTGACATGACGCAGGTCAACTATGGAGAAGTGATCTTTAGAAAAATTCACGGTATTACATGATATTTGAGTTGAATTCATTTGTTAACTCTTTGAAATTGTCTTCCGCGTTTGTATCACAATTACTCTTTTCAAATTAATGATAATTCTGCTTAAAGTATGAGAATGCCACCCGTTATCAAATAGGTCGTTGTGATTATTACTTAATCGATTTGGATTACTGCATCTAATATTTAGATTTCATGATCACTATAATTGTTGGCTCATATTATGAGGATTGAAAAACTGCAGATTCTTTTTGTTACTATCTCTAACATCCACTATTTATTTAAGTTTTATAATAGCCTACATACATCTAATTAAATGCTTGCTCGCTTTGGCTTAATCTGTTAATCTCGCCTCATCATTCCGTAGTATAATCTCTATCACTTCTCTCTGCAATTTGCAAATATGCTTTACAACACCTTAGTAGACCAATTTTCAATAGTTAACTTACAACACGAGAAAGTATTATAAATTTTTGAAATTGTATAATATTCTGCATTAATTCTCAGGTCGCTGCATAAGTTCCCAGACAACTTCATCGCAAATCGTTTCTATAATCTATATGTGTTACCTAACCAACTTTATCGTACCATTAACACCTATCGTTCATCATTCTCGCAATATTTGAATAGAGATTCATATATCAATGCAGTCATAAAATCATACTTAACATGTGAAAGAGCAACGCTAATGCAGACATTACAAAATTCTTCACTAGTGTTTAGTAGTTTCATATACGTGACAACACATTTGATTTGTTGGGTCATCTTTTTAGACATAATGAAGTATGATGTAGATTAAGTATCGGCGCGAAAAAGGAGGTATGTATTGAGCAAGTATTAGCAACTCATCGATTATTATAAGGGTATGGTTAACTGATCGGAGTTGAGGTATTGTTTTTTGTCCTCTTTGGCATATGATCAGATTTAAAATCGGATTTGGCTTTTCAATTGTATAACAATAAATCCAAGAAATGTAAATTGCATGTGCTTTTTTGCGATAGAAGCGTTATATGGATGAATAACACTTGGATCTGTCACTGTGATTTTTCTACAACCATCAAATAAATTAAAGATGTTTTGTGCTCATTGCATTGCATGTTCAATGGAGAGGAAACATAATAGCCCGAGGATTAAATTGGTAGGGTGCAAAGGTCGATGTCACCTTATGTGCAACTTATTATGGTGGTCGTTGTAGATGTGATTTCTTGTATCGTGCATCGGATTTTTTGTGCCTTTTGGGTTTAGACTTCACATGGGCTCTAATCTTTAGCTCGCATTGAGCCTGCTCGTTATTTTGTTTAAATTCATAGGTATAATATACAGTAACTAGCTGTTAGTCTGGATAATGTTTGTGGTATACAAAATGGTCGAAGTACATATTATTACATGATAATAAATTTAATTTATTAAGGTAATTAGCAACATGCTTATGTTAGAGAAGTCTTTGACTACCTACAATCTTATGATTATAATTGACAAACAATTGCTAGTAGGTGGAGTGGCCGACGAACTTACTCATATATAGAGGTGGGCCCAAATTGTGCCATGATAATCCATGTGTCAAATCCGTGGGCCTCATGCATGCCTTCTATTGGGCCGGCTAGGCCTATATATACAAACCAAAGCAATGTCGTGTCGTTCCGTAAATTATTAGGTAAAATTCCCCCTACCTAGCAAAATACAACCCCTAGCTTATGTGACACATGATTTATTCCTCTCCCCTATTATCTCTCACGCATGTTTTTTTTAAAAATAAAAAATAAAAAATCATTAATTAAATAAAATTAGATAGATATAAATATTTAACAATTAATAAAAGCAATGGAAAAAAAGGCAGGTATATACTAAGGGATTGTATAATATAGGCTTTGGTTTCGTTCAAACAACATACTTGTATTGGGCCGAACTTATTTTGTGCCATAGTGATTAAACCGGTTGATCTTATATATGTCAGTTCAACTCATGTCTAGCTCTACGTATATTCTAATCTTGATCACACTCAATTCTTTTGATGTTACATTCATAGGCCGGTTAGTTTTCAGAAAGGGGTTTTGAGCAGTGGCTTCAACCCCATTTTGATCCTTGTAGTCAGAGGTTCTAATCCTCATACCCCCTCTCCCATCGTAAATATCCCGCCCTTGTGACTTATTCGCATGAAAAAATAGGTTGGTTGACTCTCTCTATAGTTCATAAAGGTTTGAGTGTTTAATTTTAATTAAGCAAGAGAATTTTGGTCAAAGAGTAAGAAGTACGTAGTAGTATAAATTTCTGGGCGATATTTTTATTTTTATTTTTATGTTTTACGAGCCCAATACTTAAAATCTTGTATATGGACGTGTTATTATTACATTTTTATATCTCTATTATATAAGTTAAGGGGAGCAATGGTGTTCCCTTATACAATGACTGATTTGCCCTTTAGTAAATGTGAATTAACCTATTTAAAACTCCATTAATTAATTCACTTTTCACTCTAAAATTTTCAAATAAAAGAAGATTTAAAATTTACCAAATAAACTACTACTTAAATTTTAAAACATTCATGATAAAAAAAAATTATGGAAAAACTGACACGATATTTAAAACAATTACAATTCAAAGAGCGACATGCATATTTAAATATAGATTAACAAAAAAAAAAAATCCCTTAATACATATAGCGTGCACCAAAAAACTACGGAGTATAGTACTAATAATCCATATCTATTTGCAAAAATAAATAGATATTCGTATAATCTTCTGATCTTCTCCCTTGACACTTTGCCAACTAAAAGATACACATTGTTCTGATATCCAATTATAAATTATAATACTATCCTCTTACAAAAACGTGTATTAATACAATCTAACACGGACTACTAAAATGATTTATATGATATATACAAAATAATTACTCTTGTTGAATGTCGATCAAACTTCTCGATGATTGATTGAAGGCAAAGAGCATATGTTACAGGTTTTTAGAATGGTTTTTTTAAAATGTTATTTTAATCTTCGGTTTATTTTTAGTATACTTCTGAAAAYAATAATAAATTTATAAATTTAGATAAATATTAAATTAATTGTTAACATCATGCCTATAGTCATGTGCATGCAGTTTTGTTTGTTTCGTATTAATGAATAAATTATTCATATTCAATTATCACATTTTATACAAATGTGTAAGTAAATAATATAAAACATACATTGAGAAACGTATGAATGTTTTAACTGTTTGAATCTTCAATTTTATTTTATTTTTGACGAGGTTAGATTTTCATTTCAAGGAACGGAGGGAGTATCGACCCCTGTCTCTAATGTCATACATCGTTATTATCATATCGTCCCAATGCATATATTGGTATCCTTATATCTTTAGTTATATTTTTTGAATAAATAATAATAATTAGATATTAAATAATCTATTCATTAATACAAAACATAACTATTACTAAGATTTTCTTCATAAATTATGAATAGTTAAAAAAAATGATATAACATAAACATTAAGGAACAGGAGATATTCAATACATATACTTCCTCCGTTTTGTATAGATGACCCAATTTTTATTTAAGAAATTTGGAAATAATGTCCCACTTTGATTTTTTTCCCTTTTAAGACATGAGGCCACAATAAATTATCAATAATTTCACTCTTTTTTACTTTTTTTGGGTCCACAATCTCTTTCTCTCTTCTCTCATCTATGGGTCCCACATATTATTAAATTACCAATCTACTCACCTAATCACTTACACCAATATTTTGCCTCAAAAACCACAAAACTCAAAGTGGTCATCTAAAAAAAACGTAAAAAGTATATAGTAACTAAATTATATGTTGACGACTTGACGGAGTACGATTTATTACTTTAGCAATAGCAAAAATAAGTTTCACGAAATTGGTTACTTGTAAAACATTTTAGCTTTTGATCGAATAATGAAAATATAGTTTCAAATAATAAATATACGTACAAAACGGTGTGAGTCAAACAACATGCGAATGTCGAATGCACTTCTACACCTAGCAAGTTACTCGATTAGACATTCTGCACATATTATATCAAAAAGAAATTATCGAAAGGAATCAAGTTTTAATAAACATAAGTTTTTTTTTTTATTGGTGAAATAAAACGTAAGTATTTTGATTAATAATAAATTAAATTAACGTATATATAATTATTATATTATCTTATCTCTGGAAAATAGTCACGTTAGAAAAATCACACGAAAATTTCTCTGTTTGCGAGCTGAGAAAATGAATAAATCCAATCCAAATTAAAGACTAGTAATAATGGGTGATTAATTAATTCTACGTTAAAATATTCCCTTTTATTTGGGGAATAGTGGTTTTTTTCAGAACTGATTGTTAATTTGTCATACACGGTAATACACAAGTAGTTCTGATTTCATTATAAAAATACTCCCTAATTGGAATTGATATTATACGACATACGTGGTTGAGAATCTTGAGATAATGAACATGCATTCATTAACATTGATTCGGAATCAATACATATATCATTCAT
The DNA here is from genome assembly GCA_008642245.1 of Bassia scoparia. NCBI lineage: Eukaryota > Viridiplantae > Streptophyta > Magnoliopsida > Caryophyllales > Amaranthaceae > Bassia > Bassia scoparia. The sequence goes on along the minus strand of SNQN01002190.1, from coordinate 35,870 downwards.
AAATTGATCTTTTAGACAACTAGGGTCAAAACAATAAAATAAATTAAAATTGTCACAGATTAATTTTTTCAAATAATCGATGATTGTGAATAATTGTCAAACGGACATAGGTCGCGCTCGCTCAGACGGGGAATGCAAATCCACATCACAAGATCAATAAGGTTTCACCCCAAAACCTATGACAATGAGAGGAGTAGCCCCTTAGCCTTATATAATGCTTTCAACTCTCGAATTCTTTCGATGTGAGATTTATCACCAACAACACGCCCTCTTAATTCAATATGGGATAACAAATTCACTCACATGTGAGCTCAACAATAATGTCAATTTTGAACACATTGCGATTATATAGGCCAGGAGTGGAAAATTTACTAATTTAGAGTTTGATGTGAGCAACTGAGCAACGAGGATAGTATTATCAGTAAAAATGTGCGTAGGAAGAAAAATAGCAGGGGTATAGTTAAATCATAAAAGGAAAATTTTGTATGCGCATATGAATAAAATTAACATTTATTATATTGATTTGAGTGCAATTTTGTCATAAATTATAATTTTTTTTACTAAAAAATATATTTATGCTTATATATAGCCCTAAGGACTAGTGGACTAATGCCTAAAATATAATTGTCGTTATTTAATTTGTTAAAGAATTGTATTTTACAAAGAAAGTATAAATACAACATGAAATTCTATTTTACATAAATGATGAAACGATTAAAGTGACGCAATGACAATGCGTGCATAAATAGTAAAGAGCATTAGATACATGCATTTAGGGTTTATCTTCATACTTGTCCGAGTATCTTCTGATTAGTATATGCAAGTATGCAACATCATTTCATATTATTGGATAGGTAGATAAATCAGTATATTATACTAAACCTCCATGATTCATGAGATCAGAAAATTTGATATACTGTATTATACTTGATTATTTTCGAATACAGCATACGTATGTGATTATTGGTCAAAAATAACAACCTAATGATTATAATTAAGATTAAATAAACTTGTTATGTTATGCGCCTTGTATATATTACCAAAAAAAAAACTACACTTTTAGAAATTAAATCACATAAAATATTAGACATGAAAAAAGTTTCCTCCAGGAGATCCGAGATCGACTCATATCCGCCCTTGTAACCTCTAAGAAAAAAACCCATAGAATATTAGACATACACCGTGGGTCTACAAAGCCACATGGCACTGCCATGCTGTCAACACCACTCTTTGTGTTATATAAGCTTAACATTCAAACTTATTAGCTCATTTATATTTAGAAAGATTCTTAACTTTTTTAATTTAACAACTAAAAAGGCCTAATTTGAGTTAAAGAGATTTAAAACTACACTTATACTTCTTGTAAGTATAGCTACTGAATCTCTCAAAGCTCATAGATGGCCAAAATCCACCCTCATCTCCTATCTCCTTCGCCTTCGTGTTCGTCGTCGTCGTCGTCGTCATCGTCTGAAGAATCTGTTAAATTTACAGTTTGGATGAAGTCCTTGGTCCTTAGCAGCAATGGTTGCACCATCTACGATGCCTCCGGCAACATCGTCTATCGTATCGATAATTACGACACCAAGTGTAGCAGCCAAGTTTTCCTAATGGATCTTAAAGGAAAAGTCTTGAGCACCTTGATTCGCAAGGTAAATTCATATYCTATTTCTTGTGTTACATATTTCATGAACGAAATAATAACATTATCATAAAGTTTGTAGCATGTAATTGATGATTATTTGTTATGGTTTTGCAGAAGTTGAGGGTAAAAGYGCATTGGAATGGGTACAAAAATGACAGAGCTAATAAGAATGAGAAGCCWTGGTTCAAAGTAAAAAAGATAAACAAGGTTTTTAACAAGACAYCATCATCGAATGGATTTTCGTGTCAAGTTACAATCGAAGGCGATGAGTCTCAAGCATTGTCTTGCTTTACAATCCAGGGGAGTTCACAAAAATCAGAATTCAAGATCATTCGAGGCGATGGACTAGTGGTTGCACAGGTAAATTCATCAAACAATAAATTTATTTCGTGAATAAATTAAGCTGATGGTTGATGCTCAYGAATAATATTTGTAGCACGTGAACTGATAGTTTCGCTTTGTGATGATTATTTTATAGGTAAAAAGGAAGCAATCAAAAGAAGGGGTAATGTTGGGAGATGATGTATTAAGCTT